>JBBBDQ010000686.1:1215000-1505000 GCA_037127315.1 Ascarosepion bandense | reverse complement strand
ACAGACACTCTTCTAATTCATTTCATATGAATGCACAGCTATCCCAGGGCTTTATTCATGGACCTATACTCTGTTTCTGATATTCATATCGGAGTTAGCAGTTCTCAACTAGGTATCTGTGTAGATGACACAGCTATTTACTTCTGTCTTAGCAGCAAGTTTGACAGCTAGAACAAAGTAAAATTGTTAACTGCTCCTGAAATGAACCTTCAATCAGTGTTTAATCTGGGGCAAGGTATGATTTTCATCATCACAGAGAATCTGTTTTACCTGTCATTTTTACGGCTGATGCTAACCTCCCGTAGAGCAGCACTTTGTGTTTTCTTGGGCTCATATGAAGTGTAATGATTATATAAAATAAATTGCTTACTTTACGCTAGAAAATTTGATTCATTGGGTTGTACCAGATAATTTTTATCGCCAGAATCCATCTTGTACATTTATAAATCAACCTTTCATCTGTGCATTGAATACTGCTTCCGTATTTAGTCTGTTGCCTCTACTATATATTTTGAGATACTTGACAAAATTTAAAGAAGGGTCAGTAATGTAATCGATACTGATTTGGTTGAGTTCAGTCAATTTTTCATTGACGTGATGTGGATTCCTACTATCTTTTCTATAAATATTTTTATAAGAATTGTTCTGATGAGCTTATCTACTTAATACCTTAACTGCATGAATTTAAGCCTGATACTAAACTCGCAGCTAGGATTCATCATTTTACTGCTAGATGCAACCCTCACTTCTATTCTAATAGTTTATTTTCTAGCACTTCTCGCCTGTGGAACTCCCTTTCGCTTGCTTGCTTAACTGCCAACTAATATCATGAAGTTTGTTCCTTTATTGTCATTTTCCTTACTCCTCTCTAATAAAAAATTCTCATTTTATTCCACTGTTTTTACCCCTCCCCTGCATCCTCTTAGCATTATCGCTTTTCTTGGCGGGTAAAAAGGATTAAAAGAAGTTCTGATACAACCACAGAATTGTAAAAGTTATTTTGCTGTTTTGAAAAGTAATCAAGCAAATGTATTTCAATAATAATAATAATAATAATAATAATAATAATAATAAGAAGAAGAAGAAGAAGAAGAAGAAGAAACATATTTTATCAGGAATAAAATTCATGCAAAGTACACTATTCCATAACAGCTACAAAAATTTGTGAGTCACTCAGAAGAATTGGTCATAAGCTGTTCACACTGAAATCATTGAACGATGTTGGCTTGATGTGAAATCATAGAATCTGTCTGGAAGCAAAATGAATGTATAAATCATTACCCAAAATGCACTCTAATATTAAATACCAAATATTTAACATAATGCGTACACTGAAAAAGCCTCAGTTTAAAATCAGTTCAGCTAATTAAAAAAGAAAAGAAATTAAAATTTCCAGGGGAAATGAAAATTATGTTAAAGCACATCAAAATATTGAATTTGATACATCACTTTTTTTACAAAAATATACATAATGTGTTGATATTTGGAGTTTTATTTTAGTACCTGATAATTTGAAAATGAAGTAAAATTTTAAAAATGCAAAATATCTTTCTTAAATTGTGAATAAAAACTAAAATAAAAAATTTACCTGGGTCAAAAAGAAAGAAAAAAATGTAACACATTTACCTGGGAATATCTCTAATATAACTTAATGTCTTCAGTTACTATCGTATCGCGGCGATTTTCCGTACTTCGATTTTCCGTACTTCGATTAGCCGGATGTGAAATGAAAGAAAAACCGAGAACCTAGGAACATTTTTAATTATACTAACTAAACCTATTATAATATCTCATCTCAGACAAGCGTTTTGAGAATTTAGAACATCAATTGTTTATTGAATGTTTTCAATGACACACAAAACCCCCTAAAAACGTGCTAAAATAAGGCACCAAATATCAAAACGTTATGCGTATTCGTACATTTATACAATGTTTGATGAAAATGCTGAGAAATTCAGTTCAATTAATTCATATAATTTCCTCTTTGGTTTCATACAAAGTACATATATTTAACTTATGACACAAGAAATGCCCAATTTAAAGCAGTGAAGCAATGATTATTTTTTTTAATCGTATCACCCCGAGTAAGGCGGTAATGCCACTGATGTGCAGGGGGCTACATAAGTGTAAAAGATTAATTAGAACAGAGTGAAGAGGAAGACGAACCAGTTAGAAAGGAGCAATAGAAGGATGGGAATACAGGTGTGATGACAGTTTCAAAGGTGGAGATAAAGGAAAGGATATACAGGGTGGGGAAAGAACTAGAGTCAAGTAGTTAATAGATGAGTATTGACATTGCATTTAAATTCATGGAGGTTGTAGCCGTCAGGAAAGCAAGAATATGGGAGCGAGTTCCACAGGCGGGAAGTGCGAGAGAAGAAGCTGCAGTAGTAGAATTGTCGTCTGCATTTGGCTAACCTGACTGTGAATGGGTGGGACCCAGTTGCCAATCTGGTTGCACGAGTAAACACCTGTTGAGGAGGCACCAGTGACTTAAGTTCGTTCGAACAGAAGCCATGAAAGTATCTATAGAACAGACAAAGGGAGGCCACATTTCGTCGGTGGGGAAGTGGCTGTAGTCGAGCTGCCAAGTCGGTACCTATCACATTACTGATGCTCCTTTGGAGCCTGTCGAGAACACGTAGATGAACGACAGCAGTATTCCATGCACGGACGAATGCTTGATTTGTATATATACAGGATGGATTCAGGCGGGAAAAACATCCTGGCCCGACACAGTGACCCAAACTTCTTAGCAGTGGATTTAGCTATGGACTCGATGTATTGGTTCCATTTGAGATCAGAAGAGAGGGTAAGGCCGAGGAGGCGCAGTGTATTTCTCTCAGGGAGACTCGCTTGGTCCATGCCTATGGGAAGCAGGAGAGGTTGCCTGTGATGATTGACAGACAACAGCTTGGTCTTAGACGCATTGAAATTGACAAGCCACTTCTTGCCCCAATTCACCACAGAGTGTAGATCCCGTTCAAGGTCAGCAGCGAGATTATGTTTGTCCGCCACGACGGGTTTCTTACTGATGCTGGAGTAAATTGTGGTGTCATCTGCGTAGATGCCTACTTGGCACTTGATCTCATCTGGGAGGTCATTGATGATTTCAATTGATTCACAGGGTGCGGTAAAAATTAATGGAAAATGTTGCCTTTTGCGATCGCTTATTACTCTGAAACAAAAATCGAATCTTATATGCCATGAAAATTTCACGTTTTCTACAAGATTTTAATCCCTCCGACGTTTCAGGGACAATGCATCAACTTTTTCTGCGTCATAACATCATCACATCACATTACAGGCTCCCGTAATGTTCACCCCTGTTCTTCCAGTTGTACATATCTGGATGTTATGGCTATTACTGCTGGGTTGGTTCTTTCACCTAAACATCCAAGACTTGTTGAATAGCTTATGTCTCTGAAATAAATAGTCAAAGAGAAAAGGAAAGATACAGAGACACTAGAGGGACAGTTTGGACACTGATTTTATTCTTTGATTCCAACGACCTCTTGTTGGGGAAATCCCTTCCCGAACATTCGGCACGTCTTTACCAGTCAAAATCCAACAGAAAAAAAAGGTAGAGTTTATTTTTGGCGCCAGGAAGCCTTCTTTTTGCACATGCATTAATTGTCTTTCCTGTCAGAGGACTCCTGGGAGATTTTTATGTTTATTTTATTTTGTAGTTTTATTTAATTTTGTATTTTTATTTTATTTTGTATTTTTATTCAATCCCTACACATACATCATTCCAGTTTATTGAAATTGACCAAGCATGAATCCGTTCTACAATTACAATATTTACTTCGCATTTTTTTTAATTCATGCGTCACGGTAACCTTATACCTTATGAATAAGAACTTGACCATATCATTTCAACATAACCACTAAAAAGCCCCGAGCAACGCTGGGTTATATAGCTAGTAAATAAATAAAAACAGACCGCCTTCTTAACTATGAGTATTCATTAAAAATAACGTTTAAACAAATAAATTTTATACTGGCGCACAGTGTGTTACAAAATTCCCAAACGACCCTTCCGCAGAGTGGCCTTTTCCCTAGCTCTTTCATCGCCCACGGATATAGAACTCACGGATATAGAACTGTTATTTACCCATAGTAAAGAAGAGATGGATTCATAACTTACACGAAAGTATTAGCACGTTAAGTGAATGTAATGAACTTTACGGGAATTTGAAATGTAATGAACACAACTTGAATTCGAACACAAGTGAAATTTGAACTTAACTCTCTGTATGCTATCCATTACTCCCTCGTGGCTCCACACACACACACACACACACACACACGCACACACACACATACACACACACACACACACACACACACACACACACACACACACATATATATATGAGTTGAATATATGGACTGAAATTCGACAAAAAATTTCGTGTTTTGTAAACAAATTTCTGAAAAATCTTAAGAAAGTGAAACGTTAGATTAATGACACTTTTTCTACTTGTTCTTTGCTTATTCGATTAGATAGATAGATAGATAGATAGATAGATAGATAGATAGATAGATAGATAGATAGATAGATTCTACTGTGTTAGTCCAGCTCATGTGTAACGACATGTGAATATGAAGAGTAAAACAAACATCTGCAAAACAGCATCAGTATCAGTTTAACTAATTAAAAAAGAAGCTGGGTTAGTTGGTTTTTGATGATGGCGCCTGCAATAATACTGAAGAATTTAATTCATAACCCAGTTATTTGTTGGAATTCTCAAACGTGTTTGAATTACTTCTCCTCTATGATAATCCTACTTACTTGTTTATCAAACAATTACAAATACTTTCACTAGTATTAATATTGAGGGATCGGTTATAAAAGAATTTAAAATATATTATTTGTCAAGTACTAGTGTGATGATCAAATTTTATCTTTATCTAAAAATATACTTTTTCTATATTTTGCTGTTATCGTACATGTTTTAAATGTTGTACCGTTTGATCTGTTTCTCCTATTTATATTCAATTCAAATTCTATTCAATTCTTCTAGCAGAAATATGACCTCTAAATTTACTGTCGTGTATTTGAGAATGGTGAATTGAAAGTTCAGTCCAAGGTCAAGTTCTATCGCCTTGATAGAAAAAGCGACATTCTAGGCGTGACATCCACGCTTAAAGATTAACAATGTATATCTAACCCCCTCTCCCATCGATAAAATATTTTCCTTCTTCCCCTTTCTCCCAACGATTCCTTTCGTCTGGATAAATCTAACCCATTCATTTTTTATAAAGAATTTTGCCTGGATATTTTTTATAAAATATACACGAAAAAATTATCACCAATAGATTGGTAAATTCGTCCAACTTATTTTCATTATAATGCTCTGTTAAATTCTAACATTGAGTTCCCATCGGATTTCGATTTCCCGTCGAATTAACCTTACAAATTTCTCCACTCAGTCAGTCAGTTAAGTGCCATACGCGATACACGCTTAGGCGATCATGTCTCGAAAGAGACATGACTGACTGGGCAGAAGATTATCCCGCAGTAGGTTGCCATTGCTTTCTGCGGTAGACTGGTTGCCGACCAAGGCTATAGAACCCAACCTGTCCTATTATTTAACCCATAACTGGGGGGAAGAGACGGATTAATACTTTTCCCAAGGGTATTTGCGCGTAAGTGAATACAATGGATTCAACTGGAATCAATTCTCCACTCAGTTGCCGAAAAAACAGCATAGCATGATGTTAAAAGGGTTCAAACTTAATAAAAACGAAGTTTTATCATCAAAAAGTTTATGCTATTATTAAGAGGAAAGATCAAATTTTTGTCATATGATTTTTTGAATAACATATTATGAAGAAGAAATAAATTTCGATAAATAATGAATTTTTATAAGAATTGTTTTCATTTTTTCTTTGCTAATTAAAGTTTCAAACATCTTTTTAAATTTCTTTTAGTTACTCAATGTCTTCGGTTATCAATTCATTAAAAAAGACGTTATTTACAAATCGAAAATTCAAAACTTTAATTCAAATCATTTAGTATTAAGATTTTTATAATAATTTCTAATTTTTTTTTATTTATGTTAAATTTATGTTATCTTTTACTATTGAAACTTATAAGAGACTTATCATTAAAATGTCACATATTTAAAGGGTTGTTCCCTTACAATATGTTAAACTGGGTTATGCCAACTTTTGGTCACCATACTTCCAGATTGATAAATAAAAGGTGCTGTCATCGCCAACTTGAAAGGTCAACGAGTCAGACCTTTGTGATTAAGAAATACTTTTATTCTAAGTTTCATGCCATAAACAAGTAATATTTGTTTCAAATTAGATTAATTTAACTTTAAATTGGTAAATTTTCAAAAACTAATGAGTGAGAAAAATATATTTTATTTTTGCTAGATTTTTACAACCGAGAATTAACTTCTGTTTACAAATGTACTGATCTCAAAAAATGGCCGAAAATTGAAAATTTGAAAAGAAATCTCAAAATTTTAGATTCCAATAAATATAATTTCTATTAGAAATACGCCAAAGTATTTTTCTTAGTGGAATTTAATCATTTATCTTTCAATTAATCTAAAATTAAAGTTTCAAGAAAAAAAAATTAAATTTAAGTATCGAAAATGAAATTGATGTACCTACGTTTTATATATAGTCATCCGCAGACAGATCTGTTTCGCTGTATCACAGCTCATCAGTACGATTATACAGCCGATTGGTTTTTACCCAGGATTGAAACCCGACCTAAATGGCGTCAGTCGGCGATTCTACCTCTGACTTATTTATAAATAGAACTTTGTCTGTGTGTGTGTGTGTGTGTGTGTGTGTCTGTGTGTGTGTCCGTTACCTATAGATTCCGAAACGGCTGAAGCGTTTTCTTGAAAATTTACAAAGTTGTACTATAAGCCTCTGCGAGTGTTCTTAGCTAGGTTTTGTGTCGAGGTACCCCCAATAAATATCGAAAATCGATAATCGAAAAAATCGGTTTATAGAAGGAGTGGTCCAATTTTAATCAAATTTGATACACTCATAGAAAAAGACATAAGAAACGATATTCAGAAGTTTCAAGGTTGCAGTTCTTACAAAAGTGCAGAAAATCGATAATATATATTATATATAAAAGGCAAGCTGTTTGTGTGTGTGTCTGTTTATCTGCCTGTATGTCTGTAATTTTTTCGGCCCTTTTATTTTAGTTTTTGCTTCGGGTTTGGCTCTAAGTAGGTATAATTGTAATTCGGGCTTCACCATTCTTGTCGAGTGCCTGGTATATGTACTCGGTAATGGTCGTTAGCATATCAGCAGTAGACCTGGTGAAGCGAAACCCATACTGTTTGTCAGAGAGAAGCCCGTTGGTCATAAGGTGCTGAATCACCTCGGCGTTGATAATGGCTTCGAAAACTTTGCCAAAGATTGGAAGGAGACTAATAGGACGGTAATTGGCGGGGTCTGAGGGTTCGCCAGAATTCTTAAATATAGGTACTACGCAGGAGGACTTCCAACAGGCAGGAAAGCAGGAAGCAGATAGGCAGAGGTTATAGAGTTTAGAGAGGACAGAGGAGAGTTCTGGGGCACATTTCTTCAGTACTATGACTGGGATTCCGTCACCGCCGCTCGCTTTGTGTGGGTCAAGTTGCGCAATTATCTTGGCGACCAGCGAGGGTGAAATGTGGACGTTATTTAGTTGAGCCTTAGTTCTGGGTGGAAAGTCTGGTGTAGGTATTCCTAACGAGTCGGAAGAAATGGTTCCGGTGGGCAATAGCGGCCGAGCAAGCGGGTGAGAACCAGGGGGACGAATTAGGTTTTAGTTGGAATTTTCTGGCAGGGATAAAAGCATCGATGCCAGCCTTAACCCAAGAGGAGACTTCGGAGGCACAGTCTTCGACAGGAAGATCAAAGACGTTGTTCCAGGGGACGTCGCAGAGGAAGTCCCTGAACGAGTCCCAGTCGGCTCTTTGGTAGCAGTATGATATTCTGCTGGTCTGGTTTTCTTGGGTAGAGTTAGTGCGGATTGATATGTTTACGGAGACTACGGCGTGGTCAGAGTTTCCAAGGGGGCAGAGTTGCCTGGTAGTGCAGGAGTCTGGGATGGAGGTAAAACAAAGGTCGAGTAAAGAGTCCCTTCCGTTAGGGTTTTTAGAGAAACGCGTGGGGAAGTCCACCACTTGCGTTAGAGCTTGGGCTATTGAAAAGTGCATGGTGCGGATCCCAGCAAGGTCGGTGGCTGAGTTTTCAAGCCACTTGGTGTGGTGGGCGTTAAAATCGCCAAACACAAATATATGGGCAGATGGGTGAGAAGAAATGGCCCTGTCGATGTTAGTCGAGATGCAATCAAGTAACGTACAGTAAGAGGAGGAGGGGGAGCGGTAGAGGAAGAAGAGATAGCTAATCGAGCTTAGAAGTGAGAGACGGAAGCACATGAAGGAATGATCAAGGGATTCAAGAGATGTGACCTTGGCTAGGGGGAGTTGTTCGCTGACATATACACCAAGCCCATGCATATGGACATTGGAGTCCTTCCTGAAGAGAGGAAGGTAACCAGGAACGAACAGCTCTGAAGAGGGGATAGAAGGGTCAAGGTTAGTCTCACATATAGCTAAGATATCGGGTGAGTTAGTTAGAAGGAAAGACTCTACACTATTAAAGTTACTGCGAATACCTCGTATATTTGTGAAGGTAACGCAGATAGGTTTGGGCCCGAGGACTTATTTAGCCTTCAAAATTCAGTTTACGACGAAAAAAACTTATTTGATATCGATACCAGGAAATCAAAATTTGACTTACATCCATTCATTTTTCTTTCAGTCTACGGTTTCGCTTTAACTGTAAACAACTATTGCTTTTTAGTCTTTTCTGCCAACTTCCAAAGAGGACTATGGATTAGTTTTAAAGCTTTCATTACATCCGAGCAACGCCGGGCTATACTGCTGAGTGTATATATGTATATATGTCTGTAAAAATGGCTCGACTTAGATCTTCCGGTATATCCCCTCAGTTGTGTATTTCATCATTATGCTTTGTCAACGCCGTAATCATCTAAGGCTGCCTGCATCTATACTACAATTCCATCTGGTCCTTTATTTCTGCTCTATTTTGCGAGTACTGACTCCACTTCAGATTTTAATACCTCTGGTCCTTCCATATTTCTCTGTATTGCCAGTTGGTCTCATTCGTCGGAGAAGTGTTCTTTAATGTATTCCTCCCAACTCTTTTTCTTTTCAGTGTTCCGTCCTTGGATTTTATCCATCTTTTTGATGGGCATGTCTTTTGTCCTGTTAGCTCTCTTATATTTTACTCATATTTGCTTTATCAGTGATACGCATTCTTTCTATTTCTGCACATTTTTCTTTGATCCATTCCTCTTTAACCTGTCTGTATTGTTTTTTAATTTCTTTGTGTAGAGTTCTATTTTCTGTTTTGTGCCTTGGCATTGTTTCTTTTACTTTTCAACATTAGAGAATTTTATTCTTTATTTTTGTCTCTTTTTCTCTGGCATGGTCTCGATTGTTGATATTAATAAATTCTTTCTTAATGTGACCCACTTCTCATTTTGCTCATTATCTCTGCTCTTAATCGATTTAAATGCAGGTTGAATATTTAACTTTTTATTTACTTGTATGTTTAGCTCAACCTTATTCATGAAATAAAACCCATAATAAAATTATACATAATAATACTAATGTTAACACTACTACTAATAAACATATATTTTCAGAATATTTATATCAAATACATAAATTTAAATATCTGGGAAGGCGCAATAGTAAAAGATGCATTTCCAAACTAAAAATAGTATTAAGAAACAGGAAAAGGTTTTTGAAAGAAAAGAGTGCTACCCTGCCAAGTAATATCAAGTCTCTTATATAGCAGTGAATGCTGGACAATTGCCTCACATATGAGGATGAGACATGAGGCAATAGAGATGTGATTCTACAGAAAAAAATTGAGAATTCTATAAAAGGAAGATGTGAGTAACGAGAAAGTTTTAAGGAAAATTGGAATGAAAATGACATTTATACTTAGAGTACAAAAGAAACAGTTGAATTTTCTGGGACATATAATCAGGAAAGAGGGTTTTGAAAGTTTGACAACACAGGACGTGTTGAAGGCAAAAGGGACGAAGTAAAACGTCGACTAGACTATCCAACGAGCTTGGCAAGAATATTAAAAAACAAACTTTACTAAGAATTACAAAAAATAGGAAATTGTGAAAAGTCATGATTGCTCACGCCTCGAAAAGGCCCGGTACTCAACAGAATTAATTGAAAACGGGTAATCATGCTTTCTTTCTTGTTTTCTTTGATTTTGTGCCACACATCACTGATATTTGGAAATAGTATCAAATTCCAGTAACTAAGCTGTAGTTTGTCTACTTTGAGAAAGTTGTTAGGTCTTTACGATTCTATACTGCTCTGTTTATGGTCTTTATTTATGTATTTTCGATTGCTGCTAAATCTCTTGACAAAGGAGATTACAGACCAATTTCTAACACTATGGACAGTTTGGTCTTCACTGATTGTGAAATGAATATGAAATTTTAGCTCCTCCCAACAAATATATATTTTGTTCTGCTTTATACCCCCTCAACTAAATGGCACTTCCATGATAAAACTGTCAGGAAAGAAAAAGACATTTAGCCAGTCCCTCCTTCGAGTCCAATACCTCCCACGCTTTATAGTTCTCAAGACTGGTGCACACTGATAGTCATGTTTTTGAATGAGTATAGGAAAGCAATTTTGAAGTTGTTCAGAGATTGGAAACTAACAGGAGAAAGATACTTGTGACAATAGGTTTAGGGAGTGCTCTATCTTCTGCAATATAAATAACACTTTCACCGCTGTATATCTCTTTCTTTCTTCTTCCTCTCTTTTAATTCCTTTTTCTCTCTTTCATTCTTCTTCTCTCTCTTTCTCCGTCTATCTCTTTCACTGTATGTGTGTACGTATGCGGGTCCTGTTTTATCAGAAGATGACACTAGTTTTCGTTTCATTCAAAAAGGTCACATTTGACAGATATGAAAGTAAAAAAGACATTTGAATAATCAAAGTTATATGACAATAGAAAAAGCGAGGAGGGAAGGAGAGGTAGAGAGAAAGAGAGAGAGAGAGAGAGAGAGAGAGAGAGAGAGAAAGAGAAAGCTGCAGTATGTGAGTGAGAGGTTGAGAGAGTAAGTGAGATAACATTTTCAGAACATTTCACTTTACTTTTTTTTTCCTTTTTTTTCAATTGGAGTAGATAGACTAAACTATCGCCCGGTTCACAATCCACCCACGTCTATTGTACAGGTGTAGAGGCTCATCCCTTGTTCCCTGTTTAGGATGTGGTTTCCTGCTTTCTCTTTTCCAATCTTTTCACTTTTCTTTTTCTTTTTTTTCTTTTTTTTTTCAATTGGAGTAGATAGACTAAACTATCACCCGGTTCACACTCCACCCACGTCTATTGTACAGGTGTAGAGGCTCATCCCTTGTTCCCTGTTTAGGATGTGGTTTCCCGCTTTCTCTTTTCCAATCTTTTCACTTTTCTTTTTCTTTTTTTTTCTTTATTTTTCTTCAATTGGTGTAGATAGACTAAACTATCGCCCGGTTCACACTCCACCCACGTCTATTGTACAGGTGTAGAGGCTTATTCCTTGTTCCCTGCTTATGATGTGGTTTCCGGTTTTCTTTTCTTTTCCAAATCTTTTCACTCTCATGTAGCCCCCTGCACTTCAGTGGCGTTACCGCCTTGCTCGGGGTGATACGATTAAAAAAAAAATCTTAATAAAATGTTGAAAATTATGAGCATCAGATTGATGTGTAGCTTCCACGGGACTGTATTTTCGTGTGTATTTCTATTTTGCAAACGTTACAGTGATATTTAGTTTTTAACAAATTGTCAAGTGGATATTTTACAACAACTTGCAGGATCGGATTATGACCTTTTGGTGCCCCTAGGCAAATAAAATTATACTCTTTTCTCAGATAGAGCCACCCTCTAATTCGTCCGTACCAGTCTTGAATACTTTTGACTCGCGATACATTTTAGCGACATAGCTTGAAGTGAACTTATCGCAAATTATTTAAATAAACTATAATAGCTAATTTTTTTTATCAATAAAAATATTCTTTAAGATAAACCACTATTTTACTATTTACAACAGACCAAATTAGCACATTTCAACACAGCTGTAGTAAAAAAATCTATTTTTATGACCAGCATTATAACAATAAAACAATCAAAATAAACAGAAATTTGCCATAATGATATCATTTCAATTTATGAAAACAATTTAAAAGTTATAACATGTAGAAAATTTAAATCATTGCTTTATAAAACTTGTAGAACCTGACGCTGTAACGTATACTAGCCTAAAGTATAATCCGGCCCTGACTACATAGAATACAAAATGGTGGTGGGAGAAAATGAAATGAATTACCATTTACCTTAACTAAGACTAATCTTAATCTAAAGTAATTCATGTTGTGTATAATGTGATTGAGAGAGTCGTCTACAATGGGTTCTATCTGGAAAACAAAGCGAATGAAGCAAACACGTATTGTTTCTAATTAGAATACATGGAAGCAGCAATGAATGAAAAGTACCGGAATTATTTCTTAAAATGGGTAATGCTAGGCTATATTTATTGGTTAATGAAAGGACAAAATTTGTTGCAACCTGACCGAGATGATATTAATCAAATTTAGGCGATATCAATATATATTCTGGGATTTGGAGAATTAATTTAATTTTCCTTGGAAGATCTAGAGCTGTATTCTGCAAAAAAGGTTAAAAGAGCTTTGTGAGGATGAAATTTAAACAGTTAAAAGTCCTGTGAATATGAAATTATGAAGTTATTAGGACCTTGAAAAAAATTCTTGCTGATTTTTCATGAAAAGTAATGTTTTAGTTACAAAATTAATAAGAAATATGTCACTGAAAGTAGTGTCCATCGCTAGCTACTACTTTTTTCCATCATTCAGGCAGCATTTGAATTCCACGTCGTAAGATGATATTACTTTTGACACTAACCACGAGTCGATCCATTTTGTGGCATCTTCATAAAGTGATATTCGGAAGAGGCAATGTGTGGTGAATACGATGGATGGATTAGGACTTTCAATTTAAGTGTTTTCAATTAGGTCTTAACCAGTTTTGCAACATGTGACCTAGCGTTGCAAAATCACTTTGTCGTGTCTCTGCTCGTCTAGCGGACGTTTTTTCTTCAATGCTCGGCTAAATATATCGATTGTAGCATCTTCATAAAGTGATATTCGGAAGAGGCAATGTGTGGTGAATACGATGGATGGGTTTGGACTTTCAATTTAAGTGTTTTCAATTAGGTCTTAACCAGTTTTGCAACATGTGACCTAGCGTTGCAAAATCACTTTGTCGTATCTCTGCTCGTATAGCGGCCGTTTGTTCTTTAATGCTCGGCTCAAATGTATTAATTATAGTCGATAACGATCTCTCGTGATAGTTTCGGCTGGTTTGAACAACTCATAACAACGATGGATGGGTTAGGAATTTCAATTTAAGTGTTTTCAATTAGGTCTTAACCAGTTTTGCAGCATGTGACCTAGCGTTGCAAAATCACTTTGACGTGTCTCTGCTCGTATAGCGGCCGTTTTTTCTTCAATGCTCGGCTAAATATATCGATTGTAGCATCTTCATAAAGTGATATTCGGAAGAGGCCATGTGTGGTGAATACGATGGATGGGTTTGGACTTTCAATTTAAGTGTTTTCAATTAGGTCTTAACCAGTTTTGCAACATGTGACCTAGCGTTGCAAAATCACTTTGTCGTGTCTCTGCTCGTCTAGCGGCCGTTTTTCTTCAATGCTCGGCTCAAACGTATTAATTGTAGTCGATAACTATCTCTCGTGATAGTTTTGACCGGTTTGAACAACTCATAATAAGCTACACTCAGCTGATCCCACCAAATGAAGAGTAGAAGCTTTGAACCATGGATTCGGCTTTGCCGCTTATGTTAATGCATGACCGGGCTTACCCCACGATCTTATAGGCTTAAGGTTATCGTAGTGTATCCATGTTTCATCGGCGGTTTCCTTTTTTTGCCGTTGAAGCAGCTGGTTACACCTGACAAGACACCGTTTGGCGTATCTCGGCTTCAACTCCTACGGCACCCAATGTCCTTGCTCTTGAATCATTTCTAATGTTTTCAAACGTTTCGAAACTGTTGCCTGATCAACTTCTAATAATCCTCCAAGTTCTGCTCGCACCTGACACGAGTCTTCATGAAGTAACGCCTTCAAGTCTTTGTTTTCAAACTTTTTTGATGCGTCAGAGGGTTCTTTATCTTCAACATAAAAATCACAGTTTTGAAGCATCAAAGACAATTTATGCATATTGTTTCTGATAGAGCATGGTCGCCGTAAATGTCAACAAGAAATTTGTGTGCTTCAGCTGCAGTTTTTTTTAATAATATAGTGCAGAAATACACATTATTTGGTACGAAATCTGACTTGTTTAACGAAATGAAAAACAAAGTTGTTTACACTTCGGTGAAATGACATGCACTGAATTTCAAATTTGTTTTTAGTACTTATATGTGCGTTACCATCTGAAACTACATGCACGCAGTTTTGGAAACGCCCTTTGTTAAAAAGCAGCTAGAACATATTCAAAGTTCTAATAGTTGAAATGAAGTAGAAATAATGAATCACAAATGTTAATATATTTTTTACTAACGTCTGTTGAATTCTAAAAATGTTATATCATCTTACTTAATAAACCGGGCTGACTTTTTACAGTTCGATACACATGAATATGCATACACATAGATAGATAGATAGATAGATAGATAGATAGATAGATAGATAGATAGATAGATACTTGTTATCTCGACTTCAGTCATTTTCCCACAACTTTCTATATATATTTTCATTTCTGATAGACATTCATCTATGGTATCTAGTCTTTATGAATTTAAGCGCAGTACTAGATTGGCTGCAAGTTCTCATAAATTTACACTTGAAATTACTAGATATAACTGTAAGTTTATTCTATCGCACTTCTTGTTTTCAAAAATTTAAATGCAAATTCAATCGTTACCGGCTGTCTTCTTAATTCCTGTTTTTTATTGTTCTCTCTCTCTCTTTAATAGTGTTTTTCTCGTATTCTCTAACACTAGGTACTCTTGCGTCTTAGTGGCTTTATAACCTTGCTAAAGGTGAAACGATTAAAAAAGGAGATCGATTTGAGCAGACTTAGGTAGATAGATTAACAAAGAGAGAAACGCATGTGTGTCAAAGTAAGTATTTTAAATGTAAACGCGTAAACACAAACACATTTGCGATAAATATGACATTCGTTCGTAGTTTTTGTGCGCTACACATTTCATTTCAATATAAGAACAAAGAGATATATTCAGCTGCAAACAAGATTGATCTCAAGAACTGTATTCTAAGCTTAGTTTAACGGCACACAGTATCTGGTTAAACAGGACAAGTAAATCAATAGACTTTATTGGTAAAAAGATGCTTTTGTTTGGTGCAATAGAATTGCTATTTGGATATCAGTTATTCTGTTTCAAGTCCCGACTGGACAATATTATTAGTCAAAAGAGAAAAGACAGCAGAATCCAAAGACGCAAAAAGTAAATTAAAAAATGCAAGTAAAAATAATAAGAATGGAATGAAAAAGGAGAAAATAAAACAAAGCAAATGAAGGGGAAAACAGTCATTTAAAAGAAAAGAAAATGAACAAAAATGGGAAAAAAGAATTTTATTGTCCGCATTTATGTGCGCCATTTAAAAAAAATCTTGTTGATTACCTAATAAAAGAAAGTTTTTATTTCAAAGGTTAATCTTTTCTCATTATTCGGTAAATCTAATTATTGAATAATCTACAGCATAAATATATGTCTATATATCACATAACACTGAGTCAAAGCAAAAAGAACGTATAATTTTGCAATTCAAAGATCTATTTGTCCATGAATCATCATTTTATTCTTTGCAAAATAAGTCAAATTAACTGAAAGGTACGTCAGAATTCTTCCAGCATCGCACTTTTTTTCTAACAGCTTTTCAGATGGTAAAATGAAGATAAAAACAAGCGTATATTCATGGATATGGTTAAGCAGAGAACACATAAAAAGAGAAATAAAATCGCGTATAATTCCAGCCAGAACAAACGTCTTATAAATAATTATATAAAATCAGAAATTAACAAAATAAAAAAACAGAAAGAAAAACAACACGACTCATTTTTTTAAAGAAAAATGATGTCACTGAAGTGAATTCACTTAGGTAGCCTAAAAGTAGTATAAAAAAGGAACAAAAGAATAGGAACTGTCATGCTATAAGAACTGTGCAAAAAATAGGTAAAGAAATGCTGTTAGCAGAAATTAGAAAATCTAAAGTAACAGATGCTCTTGAAATTCGAGATCCAGATGGATTGTACTTTCAAACAATTATCGGACGCATTTAGAACCATACCAAAAAATTTGAAATCGAAGTTAGAGAAATTAGATATTTTAAAATGAACTGAAATTGTTCAAGCCAGGGGTGGGGAATCTTTTTGTGCATGAAGGCTACATTAAAATTCATAATCTCACATAGAGGTCGCATTCACGAAGTGAATTTGTACAGCTACACATTTTATATCTAGGTTAAATAATGAAAATATATAATCTAATAAAATCAGATATTATAAAACTAAAAAATAAAACATGTTCAAACAAATAATTTATTTACCTTTTAGACAGATTAATGACTTCCTTGACATTGCTTCTTTTGACATAGCATTTTGATATCAGGCTCTGATATGGTGGTCTTTAGGTTTAACTCGTCTCTCAACTGTGTTGACAACGAATTCTTGATTTGTGCCAAATACGAGAGTATGTTGAAAAAAAACCCAAAACAAACAAACATGAAATAAGTCGGCATGCATGTTGATGAAGGCGAGAATATTCTACCGTCCTTTTCCAAATTACAATAGGATTTTTCTTGCTCTCAAACAGAGCTTACAGGATAATATTTCCAGAAAATAATTCACAAAGCTTATTGATTTCTTTGAAAAAGTCAATTATTTGCTTTTGTAAAGGCAAAATTGTGACCATTAAGAGTTCTTGCGATAACCAGCGTATTTTTGAGTGATACTATACTAATTACCTCACCATCCAGCATCAACATGTTTCAAAATAGAAAGCGTCTCATGTCATTTGTTCGTATATAGTTCACAATACACATAATCTTTTGTAAGATGTTATTCAAAATAGCAGATCTTGCACAAAGATGTTGTTAAATACAATGGAAAAAAAATAAGTGCATTTGGAGCCGTACCTTCTTTATTTAGATGTGGAATGGATGAATGGATTTATTTTTAGCCATCATAGGTCGAGCACCATCAGCACACACACATCGTAATTTAATAAGAGTCAGTCCAACATTAGGACATTTCTCTTTGAAGTTATTAAAAAATATATATTCCTCGTATTTTCCTTTAAGATTGCCTAAAGCAAGTCATTCTCCAAATGATTGAAAATCGTCACTTATTGCACGAATGAAATGCAATACTCGTATGGAATCAGAGAAATCTGTCGATTCATCCAAAGCTAAAGAGAAATATAAATTGCCTTATTATATTTTAGAGCTTCCCTGCTACATTACTGACCACTTCTTCTTGAAAGAGGCACATTTTTATATTCATTAACTTTATCTGAATCTAAACACTTTACGACTTCTTGATTCTAAGTATGTTTCCTTTTCATTTGTATCCTCTCCAAAACCTCACATGTTAGAGTTCATAGTATCCTCAACATCCTTCTGTAGAACCATGTTTCTATTTCTTCGAGTCCCGCCTTCATCTTTGATAAGATTGTCCAGCATCTGTTGCCATATAGAAGGACAGATATCCCATAACCGTTCAGTAATGTTTGCTTTGTTTCTAACGAACCATAAAGATTAGAAACTTGTTTGTTTTCCATTTCCTAATAAGTAATCTAATATCGCTTTTTCATCCATTCAATTTCAGTTAGTGAGAATTCTGTCAGCGATCATTATTATTAGCATTTCGTACATATTTTATCGCTTTGCAATGTATCCTATAAAAATAGAACAATTTTTCTATATTTAACTGCATTTCATATTAGATCACAAGTTAAAATGATATTCTTCCGGAAAGATTATTATTGATACTGAACAAGAACAATAAACCTTTATAAGCTCGAAATAATAACAAGAAAAAATGTATAGTTTCATTCAGCGTGAAAATATGTTTGTTTTTACCGGTCAGGAAACGACAATTTGTGCACAACGATATTAGTCATCTGACGTTTTCAGAATATGTAAATGAAAAGGATGCTGAAAAATTATAAACACGGGGAAGAATCTTTTCAAATAAAATTCTAATATTTGGTCATTTTCCTTGAGAGATTGCATTCCAAAGTTAGTAAGATTATCATCATACGACCCTTGATTTTGCATTCAGTATTTCAGTGCTCTGTCGATTAAGCCAAACTTGTAATCAATTTTGACCAATGATTGCATCTATTCGAAACTCGAAACTGTACTGAAGCTGTCTTTTAAGTACAACTGGATGCTGCAGATTAACTGTTATTAAAAAATCATATTTAGAATTTTAAACTTTCGTTCAAAATGAAAATTCATTCTACAAAATTTCTGTCAGTCAAACAAATCTACACTCTTGTTCAAATTAATTGAAACAACTGCTTTAGTTTCCTTTCTTTCACAATGCGAACAACTTTAGACCCACTGGAGTTACAGGGTGTAATCAATTTCTATTTTCGTCAGATTAGATCATTTACAGTAGTGTGCAGTAATATGAATTTATTTTCAGTATGATAAAATTTGTTTGGGTTTAAAGAATATTGCGCCAGCCTTGCTTGCATCAGTTTTTTTTTATCACGCCTAGACACTATTGTCTCGATTGTCAATTGTCATATAGCTATTGTCTGCAATGGACATTACTCCAAGAAATCGTACGAAAACTGTAACGCTGCACGAACACACTGACAAGCCTTTCAGAGAGATTGCGGATATTGTTGGTGTCAGTCTTTCAGTCGCGTCATCAAGGTGAATAAAAAACTGAATCCATCCGTCCAAAACGTAAAGGAAAATGCGGTCGAAAGAAAGATACAACGCGAAGAGGTGACGCATACATGATCAAGGAAATTGGGAAAGATCCTAGGAAGAAATTATTCGTTTTGTTTTAATTAATTTGCATAATGGTGTATATTAAAAAAATAATTGATTCTGTCTCTATCACAGACTGTCTGCGTGTCCCTTAGCATGCGCGTATGTAATATATATGTGTATGTCTGTATTATGCACGGATTATGTTTTTCTTTTTTTCATTTATTTCACCCCAAGCAAGGCAATAAATCCACTAAGACCGAAAAGGTTACTGAGTGTGAAATAATATAGAGAAAGAAAACATTTTTTTTATATTTTTTTAACCAATTCTGATAATATATACAAAAAAGACAAGTTAATTTCTGTATTGATCCTAAAAAGGTTAACTGGTATTTTATTACTAATGAAGAAAAACACCCACACTGTCATTTTAGGTATTATTTGCTCGCAAGTAATATTTTTGTCTATATATTTGCTTCGGAAACATACGTATATAGATATATTGATTAATTTAAGGTTTTTTTTTCTTGTGGTTCTTGATTAGGTTCTTGTAAGTGTTATTTTGTTTTAGATATCACAAATTAACGGTTAAAATGCTTGGCTACGTAAACACGAATACAAAGAGAAAGAGAAGGTAAACGAGAAGAGAGAAAATAATTCAGAATTTGTTTTCTTTTAATTCTACATACATACATACATACATAGCAAATACTAAGACTTTGGACTTAGTACCTTGATTTTGTTCTCAGGGGAAAAAACTTTACATTTTATGAAGGCTTAACATATATTTTACAGAGAGTTGTTTAATATTACCACCAGTTGTGTAGCTTGAAATTGTATTGATAAAAATATTTATTGAGGAAATGTTTGTCTAAATTTCAGCGTTGCTACATAGATTATATGGTAACTAACACCAAAGTAGGTATTCAAGGTTTGTATTTAAAACAACGAAAGAAAAAAACACTTTAGAAATAATATCAAATCATGTTTTTGGTGAGGTGCATTTTAAAAAGTCATACTTCCGAAGTGAAACGCAGGCATAATTAAATATATGTGCGCATGCGCGTCTATCAAATGCCACGATATATGTTACTTACGGAGCTTACCTTTGGCTTAAGATCACAAGTATGAGAATCGAACTCATAACGAATAATGGTCAACCGGATTAACTTGTATGGCCAATACTTCATGTCGAGGTTCTCAAGATCAACTTTGTGTCCATCTGCTAACATAAGCCTGGTCAAATTTGAGTTTAATTTTGAACTGTGCCATTAAAGAAGTAATTAAATACACAGTGAAACAAAACTTGTGAACGTTGAGCATTATTGATTTAGTGGTTCCCACATTCACTCGAATGTAGTAACCGCTGATAAACATCCACGGTGTCACATGAAAATATTTTTGAAACTTAATAAATTATTATAATTAAAAAAAATGAAAACAATTCTTTTAAAATTTCATTATTAATCAGAATTTTTTTCTTCAGACTATATCTTATTTATTAAAGTAATTAAAAGCTTATCAAATTAAATAATGTCATAGTTTTACTGCATTTTTTATTTTACTATTGGGAGTAGATTTTCGGAAATAAAGGCAAGATGTTCAAAAACATATTAGAGAATTTACATTTCTCGGTGAGTTCTACGTTCAACTAATAAAACGAATTATCAGAATAAAATTTAATTTCTTAAAGTTACATGAATTTATGTGGAGGGGAGGCTAACAAATACAAAAATATATTTTTACCAAATGTTTTTAAAAATGATAATTTCATAAATAATTTAATTCATTTGTGAATAAGTCCTGAAAGTTTCATTAAAATCCGACAATTATTTGATTTTTGCAAGAATTTCCAAATTATTGTGTTTGTCACCGGAAAAACTGAGTTACGTAATATTACATTATCCATTGTAAACTTTCGTAACAGTTTGGTTACTTGCAAACGACAATCAAAACAAGATTTTTAACCAAAATTTCGAAAGGATTAAATTTTTTTTTTACAAATAATTAAGAAACACTTTGATCTTTCCTTTTAATAATAACAAACATTTTTATGGAAAAAGTTCGTTTTTATGAAGTTTGAGGGTGTTTTTCTTCATACTATGCTGCTTTTTCAGCGATATAATGGAGTTACCTAGTTACTTACTACAATTCAGTGACTCTCAGTATTTTCAAAAGAATTTTGATTTTGTGTGTGTGTGTATGTGTGTGTGTCTGTCTCTCTGTGTGTGTGTGTGTGTGTGTGTGTGTGTGTGTGTGTGTGTATAAACTTGTAAGAAATTCAGTCGACCTGTTTTTTTATATTTAAAATCTGAACGTCCGAATTCCAAACAACAATAAAAATAAAGAAAACCTGTTTATACCTTTTAAATAAATCATTCGTATTTACAAACATATGTATCTGAATTCAAAAGTAAAAAATGATTAAAATAGTCTTTAGTTAAAGTAAAGTATTTGGGTAGTTGGTACACCAAAAAGGCTGTGGTTTAGTTGGTACACCAAAAAGGCTGTGGTTTAGTCAATGCTATTGAATAGGACAAAAAAAAAAAAAAAACTGTGGATGAAAAAAGCTTTCATCGTTAGCAGAAATTCAGTGACTGTTATTGAAAAATTGAAAAAAATTCAAAATTATTGAAAATTATTTTTTTGTTGAAGACACTGACTGGTCGTCCACGCTTTTGTTAGCGATGATTCGTTTTGAAACCGTCGATAAATTTTTCTTTTAGGACGTGTTGTAGAGAGACCGTCACATATCTCTGCTCTTTGAAAGGAAATTTGAGAGCACGCCCGAGAAAAATACTATTTTGATTTTCTCTGATTCGTGTTGTTACTTTCTAACCAATAGGCACTTTATTTTTAAATAGTGTGTGTTTTAAATGCTGAATGTTTTTGGCATGTTTTTAAAATTTATTTTATTTCGTAGAAAATAAAGTTTGGATATATAATTTTTGTTAGCAATAAGGTTTTCTTTTAGATGTATTAATGTTTATAAATATGGACATCTATGCATGACATTATCAGAAAATAAGTGCAGTAACTATAGTAAATTTAAGATTTATTAATAATTTTCTAATACGTTCCAAGAAAACAAACTTCTTTGAAAGTAAAACTACAAAGCTGAAGTACTTAAAATTTAATAAAATATTAGAATACTTACAATATTTAATATTTTGAAGGTTATTAGGAAGTATAAAAATTATATAAAAAGGCGTTTGCGTTTGTCAAGTAATTTTAGTGCAATTATCTCATCTTTAAATAAATTTACCAAGCACCAGGCTGTCGATAATGATGTCAACACATCATAAAAAGGCTTGCGTCTGTGTAAAAAAAAAAAAAATGATTTTCTACGGTATTTAATCTAAATGTATGTAATATTTATTTTAATTCAGATTAATTAGACTTTAAATCATCTAATTTTTCTGAAATAACATTTCAGAGAAATATATTTTATTTTGGAAGATTTTTGAAAGTGAATTATAAAGAATTATAAAATAATCAAATAATTATTACTGTATTTATAGATTTGTCTATATGGATGATGTTATCGATTTTATTGATAATCAGAAAAAATAATTTCAGTCAATATAAATTCGGTTTGAAATACAGCAATGTATTTGTTTACACTATTTACATAGCATAATTGTCGTCAGCGCAGTAAATGGAATTACCTAGAGAGATCCAAATTCCGTGTTAATGTCAATGGAAAAGGCATGAAATCATTTTCCTACAACTATTAATATCAAAGCAAAGTGACCTCGCTTGCATTGTGTAACAATCGGAAAAAAGTAAAATACTGAATTCATACCTGAGTAAATCTGTTTGAAGACTGTCTGTGACATTTATTTTTGTTATTAGTCATTCTTAAACTTGTGGCTGGTACCTCTCACTACTATAATAGTACTACTATAGTAGTACTTTCTTGGTATTCTGACTACATGAATTTAAGTGTGCTAAATCTGTTCTTCAATATGGCAGGGAATGTTGGACAATCTTCTCATAGATGAAGGAGAGACTTGAAGTAACCGAAATGTGGATGCTGAGTATATCATGGACTGAACATGCGAGTAACGATGAGATTTTGAAGAGGATGGACACGAAAAGAAAACTAATATTTAAAATCAGGAAAAGACAGCTGGGACATTTAATGAGGAAGTGGGGCTTGGAAAATCTGATACTCACAGATCAGATAGAGGGAAGAAAAGACAAGAAAAAGTCACGTTTAACATACTTGATGGGCTTGAGCAAAGGGATGGCAGAGCGGGGTTTGGGTGGGGTAAGAGAAGAAAGCGTGTTAAGAGCCACTAGGGATAGAGAGATGTGCAAGACTATGATGACCTACGCACTGAAGGGACACAGCACATAGAAGAAGAAGAAGAAGAAGAAGAAGAAGAAGAAGAAGAAGAAGAAGAAGAAGAAGAAGAAGAATAGATTGGCATCCAAGTCCCATACTTTGAACCGTTGAAATAGTTAAATGTAAGCGGTAACAGTTCTTTTCTCGCATTTCCCGCCTGTGGAACTCTTTTCCGTTTATTTGCTTTCCCGGCAACTACAACCTTCGAAAATTTAAATGCAACGTCAATCGCCATCTTCTGTCTTCTTGAAGCCCTTTCATCTTTTATCCTTTCCTCAATGCTCTCTTTTCTCTCACTTTCACTCTCTGTAGCCCCTTGCATTTCCGCTTTGCTTGGGGTGAAATGATAAAAAGATCCTGACAGTCTGAGTATAGTGATACAATTCTAAGATGATGAGAGAGTTCACCATATATATATAATTCATGAATTAAATTAAAGTTACTTTAAGATTTAGCAAAACAAAAATCAGAAAGTAATTTAGTGGTACATTTTAAATCAAATGAAAATTCTAAACGTTATGACATTACGTGAATGCCGTTCTGAATATATGTACAAGGTGCCGTGGGTAAATTGTTGCCATTTTGTATTTTTAATTTATTACATATTCATTTTTTGTTTTTGATTCTGTTGACGACACAGTAGGGTCGGTAGGGAACCCCCTGTAAAATAATAAGCACCGTAACGCAATTCACTCCGCCAGAAATTTTGAAACGGCATACTGTACTGTTTGGCATTCGCGCCGAAAGCTTCAATAAGAATCTTTCAAAGTGTTTGTGTGCCACTCTGAGGACAGTGCAGAGGATTCAGAAAGAGTTTGATGAGTTTAATGGTGATTATGAAGGTTCGGCAGCTCGAAAAACTCACTGTGATTTTTATGATAAAAAAAGAAATACCGAATTTCTTGGTGAGAGCCTCAGACTCAGGTGGTTGCTGGAAGACCCTATGTTTGGCAACAGAACCCTGCACTATGCCAAACAATCAGGACAATTCAGTCATGGCTGTCAGAAAATTTCTGCGACCACATAACTCCTTACATCTTGCTACTTAACTCCGCAGATTGCAACCTTTGATTATTATGCCATGCGCAGTTGAACGAGAGACCAACAAAATTCTTTCTAACACCAAAGATAAACTGAGGGCAAAGATTATGGCAGCATTCATCAACTTAAACAAGAAGACAGCCCCCAGAAGAATTGCAGAAGATTTCGAAGTCGTCTGGAGGCTCTGATTAAAGCCAATGGCAATTTTATTGAATATACTTACTCTTTATTATTTCAAGTTATTTTTGTGCAGCTATGGTAAATATATTTTATAAAAGGAAATGTTAGTCATATTTTCATTTTGGCGTAATTTACACAAAAATTTAACACCGTATGCATATGTATGTGTATATATGTATGTATTTCTTTGTTCTGTATATATGTGAATGCGGTATACATATTCATTTTCACATTCCAAATCAGAAACACAAAACTGATTTATTCGAATTGAAAATAAAAATTGTTATTTTTTTAAAGTAATTTCAAAATCCTTTAGAACTTTACACAGTAATTCTTTGCACCAAGTTTTACCTAAACCAGTCGAATTATTTTTTTTTAATCATATTACCCCAAGCAAGGCGATAACGCCACTGATGCGCAGGGGGCTACGTAAGAGTAAAAAGATTGGAAAAGAGAAAGCCGGAAACCACATCCTAGCCAGGAAACAAGGGATGAGCATCTTCACCTGTTCAATAGACGTGGGTGGAGTGTGACCCGAGCGAAGGTTTAGTCTATCTACTCCAATTGAAAAAAATAAAACAAGAAAAGAGTGAAAAGATTGGAAAAGAGAAAACCGGAAACCGCATCCTAAACAGGAAACAAGGGATGAGCCTCTTCACCTGTTCAATAGACGTGGGTGGAGTGTGAACCGGGCTCCCGGGCGATAGTTTAGTCTATCCAATAGTTTAGTTTATACCAATTTTGATGGCATGTGTTTCTATGATTATAACACAGAGTAAGTGAGTAAGAGAGAGAGAGAGAGAGAGAGAGAGAGAGAGAGAGAGAGAGAGAGAAGTAGTTAGATGGGGTAGAAAGCTAGAGAAAAGGATAGTGATGGAAGGTAAGAGAGTGTATTGGGGAAGAGGCAAAGAATGAGCTTAAGGATAAAAATGATTGAAAGAGAGAATTGTTTCCAATGACATAAACACAGAAAACAATAAAGAAAGAATCTAGTACTGAAACTAGTTTACAATAACAGGTCACTCTCCTGGTAGAAAAAATATATGTGGTGATATAAATAGATAAACACCGAAAATGTAAAGATGGACAAAACGTATTATAATCGTGAACGTATAAAAGACATTGATTATTTTAGATTGCCTAAATTTTTTCACATTCTGACGCCAGTTTTACTTAGAGAACTTACATAAATTCTTCATTGCTACTACCAAATTTCATCGCTTGATTTTCCACGTTTACTGCAAGCTCTCCTATAAACAACAAGATTCACGCGAGAAAGGCAGGTCTTCTTGCGTCACTGCAAGAAGGCCTGGTAGTCGAGGAGAAATTCCGACTTCCCAGTGTTATTTTCTGCTCTTTATCTCCAGTAGACTTATCAAAGGGAAGTTGCTTGTATTGCCATGATTCCCTATCGACTGTTTACTGACTCTATTTGATTTCGTTAAAGATGATAGTTGTTTTTAAGAAATCTCTGTATCAGATAAAATTGTTTACATTTAAATGTATTAGCTCAACATGGTAATTACAAGACGCGTGACATTATTTGAGACCATCAGTACAAGAAAGTATATTCCTCTATGTGTGTAAAAATCAGTTAAGCATAAAATTGTATTTCCCAAACCTTCCTCTATTTTGAAAGCAACTCGACTCTATAATCAAGTACTCGCTATAAGGTTTAAATTCCTATGATTCACAATGATGTCAAATACTCACCTGCCTAGCTGTACAGAATCATGCCTAGTGTTGGTATAGAAGGTATCTTCTGTCACATCCTAATAACATTTTTTTACGTTTTTATACTAATAATATTTTTGTCTACTCATTATGGTTGTTATCTAACTGGTAAGTGTGTATAATGGTTACCTTTATGATAACATATCAGATTATTCATTTTTTCTCTTCAAAATATTTTTCCATAAAATTCATTAGTGTGTTTATGCGCTAGCTTATGTTTGCCATTCGACACATTTTAAAACTTAGGCTTGAGAAAACATAATGTCACTATTTTCTTCAGCAAAAATTACGATATGCTGGTACTCGGTATGCGTTATACGTGTATAAAGTTTTTTGTTTCAAAATGATACATAGTTTTCTGTTGTAAGCGATTGTTTAAAGCAGATGCTTCCTTAAAAAATGAGTTGTCTCAAATTGATCAAAAGTTATGGCATTTCGAAATTTTAAACACGATTCTCTCGCTTTTTTATTTTGCGGCGGAAAGTACTTTCTAATCCCAAACGCCTCATAAAGTTAATCTTGTTCTTTTTTTTTTTTTTAAGAATTTTCATTAAAATTGTGTCATGGATCAGCAACAAACAAGATAACAAGTTATTCTCACTCACTCACTCACTCACTCACTCACTCACTCACTCACTCACTCACTCGCTCTGTCATAAATATGTCAATTACTTGTGATTATTTTACTGTGTATCCACGAAAAGAACAGGAAAATATCGATTTCACGAATGCATTTTATCAAATTGTGGAAGAATATCTTGAAATATAAATTCTGTCATGTCTCTTTTTTGTACGATTTTAAACGAATATAAGGTTCAAGAGCTACTTAAGGCAGATATTTATTGAATGAGGTTTTTTATGACCGTAAGAGGAGGAGGTAAGTAGTGGAGTTTATGTGAATATATACAGTTTATTAGTTTATGGGGATTAAAGGATAGGTAGCGGTTAATCCTAAAATGGAAGAAAATAAGATTATAATGATCGGGGAAGCAACATCGGACGATTTTTTTTTTACAAACTAGCAGTTCTTGAGAAGAAGTTATTCGTTTGGAACTTCCTCCTTACTAATGAAATTCGAAGGAAATGATGATGAGTCAATCCTGTGTACGTGTTACGACGTCGCTTAGCCGTGTAGGTCTGAACTGATAAAACTAATGAATGTATATTTGCGAGGTTTTGTGGGAAAATGATGTAGGATGGAAAATAACTCATCACTATAAAGGCCGTGTAGATGCTGTATGAGAAAGTTTAATTATTTTCTATTCTTCTCTGAACAGGATCTAAATAGATGTCATCACTGAATAAGTACATCCATAAATAGACAGTAATCGTTAAGATCGTAGACTTATATTGTTATTTTTATATTTGAATATATATATATATATATTTTCTAGACATATTCTATTAAATATAAGAGACAATGAATGTCTATTATGTTTAATCATGAGCCGTTCTAAACGTCGTATTTTTGCTTTAATTTCAGTTGAAAATGAAGACAAAAATTCTCCAACATTTGGATAATTATTTATTGGTTTTCTTCTAAGCTTTCGGCTCACATGAGCCATCTTCAGAGAGGTAGTTTAAACTGAAATATTATAAAATCCACCATCACCGACGATTTTATTTTGTGTTGACATAAAACTCCGCTTGGCAACGGCAATAGTTACCAAAAATAATAAACGCAGTTCTTAAGTTTGCGATGCGGTTTTATGACGTCACACCGCGGGATAGCGCGAAATGACAACAAAACCATCTAGTCAAATGCAATGTAATATGTTATTTCCTGTTTTAAAGTTGATTTTATTGAGTGTTGGTTGTTTTGATTTGATGTACATGGCCTCCAATATCTGCAGGTTCCTCTTACTGTGTGTATGAGTAAGGATCACCGTATTGTTGACCAAAATCTGTCTGATATTACCTACATGTTTATGTTTTTCAGAGAAATGTTGTTTAATAGTACTCTGATCAGAAAGATGACATGTAAGTCTACGGGAGAGCGTGGTTGTGGTAAAACCAATATGTGAGCCGAAAGCTTAGAAGAAAACCAATAAATAATTATCCAAATGTTGGAGAATTTTTGTCTTCATTTTCAACTGAAATTAAAGCAAAAATACGACGTTTAGAACGGCTCATGATTAAACATAATAGACATTCATTGTCTCTTATATTTAATAGAATATGTCTAGAAAATTACTTGCTGCCTCGATATACTAAATATATATATATATATATATATATATATATATATATATATGCACACACATATATATGTATGTGTGCGTGTGCATGTACGTGTGCGTGTTTGTGTGTGCTATATGTTTCATATATATCACTTCCTTGTTGCAATGCATCCTGTTCCCATCTATGCTGCTTAGTCACTTCCATGTCTTATAGATACAGCTTATCGTGATTATTCTGATTATCATTTACGCTGATTGTTTTCTAACATTTAGAGTTATCGCTTACATCGATCTTTACGATAATCGTTCTCCGTTTATGGTTTTGTTTCGGGCGATTATGATCATTCCTGTTTGACACTCGTATAACATTATACATTAATTGCCCACTCTAGATTTTAACCGCATTGGTAACGTTCTTTTAATGGTGTCAGTATTTTTACGAAATGCTTTCTAAACAGTCACTCTATGTCATTTTATTTTCTTTAACAGATGGGGCAAAAGCTCAACTGACTTGTGCTTAATGGAAAAAAAAATTCTCAGTAGAAGACCAGTTAGAAGATTACGAGATAGGGGTATTTGCTATCAAGACACTGCAGCTGATAGACACCGCATAAGAAAAGCATTATATATGTATGTATGTATGTATGTATGTATGTATGTGTGTATGCGCGCGCGCAAATATTCAGGGAGCAAGAATTAGTCCAAACAAGTTTGATTAAAAAGAATGAACAAGTTCTGGCTGTTTACAATTTTATTTTATTCTTAAATTTTCGACTATTCAAGTATTTTAGTTGAAATTGTGAATAAATGTCCGAATTTCATATTGTGCCATTGTTTTATACATGTAATATCGACCAGACACCGCAATGGTTTTTGAAAATTACTGAGATGGCCAAAAATATTCAAAAATTGAAAAAGATGAATATGAGACAAGAGTTCATAATTTCAGGATTTATTTCCTGGTATTTACATTTAGATATGTTAAACAGCTTAGAACATACCACTATTTGTACCCGATCACCACACTTTTAGGTGAGCAAAAGCAAAGGAACAGTGTGTATTAAAGTAAATAACATTTAACATTTAGAAGCATAACCGCTGTTTCCATCAAGTCTGTGACCCATTGACATCACGAAACTGTTACAAATTTATTTGTGATGCTTTTCCAGATGTTTAACAGTTCTTGTTTGTTTCGGAGATTTTTTTCTTCAGTTGATGAAGTCGATTTCAAAAGATGAAATACATGCTCTGTTGGGTTAAGGTACGTTGAGTGACTTGGCCAGTCTAAAACTGTCCACTTCCCTTCGCAATGAATTCCTTTATTGTGTTAGCAGTATATTTTGGGTCATTGTCCTGCTCTAATAAACTTCCCCCTGATTAGTTTGGATGCATTTATCTGTAAATTGGCAGACGAAATGTTTCTGTAGAATTCTAAATTAATTTTTCTGCTACTATGATGAGTTCTTCTTCTTCTATGTGCCCTGTCCCTTCAGGACGTAGGCGATCATGGTTCTCCACGTCTCCCTATCCCTTGTGGCTCTTAGTATGTTTGCTCCTGTTACCCCTGGCAACCCCCGTTCCACCTGATCAGGCCCTGCAAATATGTCATCCGCTGCCTTCCTCTGTCTACCTTTCCTTCTATCTGGCCAGTCAGTATCAGGTTCTCCAAGCTCTCCTTGCGTGTCCCAGGAACTTCACTTGTCTCTTCCTGATGCTCAGTATTAATTTCCTTTTTGTTGCCATTCTTTCCAACACCTCATCGTTGCTTGCATGCTCAGTCCACGTGTTACATCGCCAATAAATATAAAGAGCCTGTTTCAGAAGCGGCCATGCAAGCCCAAGTCAAGGCACTGCCTCCACCATTTTCCCCATATAAAATATAAGCTTATAAGCTTTGACTCATAAGCAGATCTTTTCTTTCTTCACACTTTAACCTTTCCATCATTTTGGTAGAGAGTAATCATGGTCTCATCGTTCCATAAACCTTCTTCTAGAACTTTTACAATTCATCTCTATACTTTTTTCCAAAATTCCAATAAGGCCTTTGATGATTGGCTTGTATTTTGTGGTATGTTTACTATATTTTTGATCTCGAAAGCTTATTCAAACGGTAGAGTACGAAACTTTCACCCCTGCACCGTGGACGTTGTTGTTGATGTCACTAACTGTTGTTTTTTTCCACAGCCGTAAAATGTTTCTGTCATTAATTGCTGCTGTTTTCCTTGGTTAACCTGTTTTATGTCTGTTATTCAGTATACCATTAGTTTATTTATTTTTCAGGAGTTTCAAAAGTATTGTGTTGGCTATGCGCAATGTTTGTCAAATGGCACTGAGCAAATCTCCTTCTTTTCTCAGCTTCAAAAAGGCTTTTCTTCCATAGAGAGCTCTATTGTCTTCATGTTTGTTTATCTTTTTTAACAAAAGATGCAAACTTTACAAGTGAAATCCAAAACTAAAACGATGAGTCGTCTTTCAGATCTATTTAATGTTTAAACAGTCTATCTAAAAGCAACATTAAGCAAAAACCTGTCATTTATGTGTTGAAAGTTTTGTAACTTAGAAAATGTGTGGGTTCAAACAAAAGTGGAAATTTCCTAAGTTTAAACAACTTAATTTAATATTTAAATGTAAATACCAGAAAATAAAACTGAAATTCTGAACTCTTGTTTCATACTCAACTTTTTAACTTAAACACAAATATCTTTAGTGGACAATGAAAACAAAGGAATTGTTGTTTCAATACTTTTAGAAATATATATATATATATATATATATATATATATATATATATATATATACCCTGATGAGTGGACGAAGTTATTGCTGGGGGATAATTCTGGAGTCTGGAGGTTGAAGGTAACATTAATCAGCTAAGTGACAAAATTTATATTTATATTATCTCTGTCTGTCTCTGTCTCTCCCTCACTATATATATATATATATATAACAGTAAATTTGTCTTTGAACACGTCTCGAAAAACCCACCGAGTATAAACGTGGAGGGAAAAATGGAAAAAAAAAAGAAACGAACTAAGCACTTGAATATTAGTTAAAGTATTAGTCGGAATAAAAAACCGGAGACGAGGTACCTAACACGTACAATACACTCGTAGAGCAAACGTTCCCCGAAGATCCAATTTGGTGAAACCTTGGTAGGTTCGTTGGCTCTCTAGGTTAGCTACTTACTATATATATATATATATATATATATATATATATATATATATAAAGAATTCCGAGTGAGTCAGACAACCTACCAAGGTTTCACCTAAACGGATCGTCAGCCTTCCCTGACGATCCGTTTAGGTGAACCCTTGATAGGTTGTCTTGCTCACTCGGTATTCTATATTCATTCCGCTCGACCTAGTATTGAGCGCTTTTTTGCTAGTTGAGTGCTCGTGTCGGGGATTTATCTTGGGGCTACGTGCTGACTCGGTCTGAGCTTTTGTGACTGATGTTCATGTATTTAGCTCTTTCTTTTTAAAAACATTTTTCCCTTCTTCGTAGATACGTGGAAGGTTTTTCGACACGAGTATAGTTATTATCTCTTTTACACACACACACACACACACACACACGCACACACACACACACACACACATATATATATAGTATAGTTATTATCTCTTTTATAGTTATTATCTCTTTTATTATCTCTTTTATAGTTATTATCTTATCTATTATTATAGTATAGTTATTATCTTCTTTTATAGTTATTATCTCTTTTACACACACACACACACACACACACATATATATATATATATCATCCATTTAGTAAATCTGAAGATCGCGTAAGCGTAAAAAGAGTTACGACTAGAGACATCATTTCGTGAGATTTAATTTTTTAACCTTTTTTGTACAGTCTATGCAATTTAGGCCTCGGGCACTTTTTCTTTAATGAGTAGGTAAGTTTGCCTTAGCTGTTTTTCTCTTTCTTTTTTCAGTATTGTTGTTTTTATTCGGATCTATATATGGATAATGGTTTTAGGCTTTGGCAAGTTTTTGTTGGTTACATCATCATTTTTGTGTTTTCTTTAGCATTATATATATATATATATATATATATATATATATATATATTTTAACGAGATTTTGGTCTTAAATTCGACCAGTATAAAGATGTATTAAAAAGTGCTCAAAACATATATAATGTAGAGCGTTTGAAAAATTTTCATTTGGAGACCAGTTATTTACGCAAACCTCGGTTTCAAATCACACACACACACACACACACACACATATATATATATATATATATATATATATATATATATGTATATACAAACTCATATATATATATATATATATATATATATATGCGTTTGTCTATACTTCTAAGATGAGGTAGCATTGACATTGTTTACATAGGACACATATCCCAGTAGATAAAAGGATTGATTAGATCCAGTGACTTGACCAAAGAAAGTTGTGTGTTCAATACCTGGCTACAGCAGTGTTGAACAAATAAATTAGACAGTTGAATGAAATAAAGATAACTACATGACATACAGAAAGTGGCATGGCACATGGAATGGGAATGATAAACTCCAATGATCGAAGGAAATGTTTGGTGCAAGATTCCAAGCCCGTGAAGAAGACCGGAGCGTACAATGGTCGAAACGTCGTGAATATGGCAATAAAGATGAAAACAACAGTTTGAACAATGTAAATAAAATAAGGGAGAATGGAGTAAGCTGAACAGTGGAGTAAAATGAACCAACGTTTGTATACGAGTTAACAGAGACCCCATAAACCTCTGAAGACAAACAGATTAAGCAACACGTCACTACAGGTCTCTGAGCGATTGGCGCCGATTTATAGCCAGTTTGAGTGTTTGGGCGCGAAAAAAATGTTTTGACGATCATCAAGTGAAAAGTTGAAAAGTGGGAATACCATCTGGTAAGTATAATTGTTTTCTTTTCATTGTTAATTACTGGAGGTTGAGTTGTTATTTGACTGTTCTTCTGTACAGGTTGTTAATGGTTACTAAGTGGATTGCCTTGCTGCCAGATGATTTTTTTCAAGATGGCTGCCGTGGGGTAAAATCAACCTTTGAGCTGGGGCTAAGATGAACCGATGTTTCATTGTACCCCAACATATATACCAGATTATTTTCTCTTCTCCCCCTTACCCCTCTTGTGGGAATGCCAGGGACTCATTCGCTTCATTGTGAAGCCAAGAGATAAAGCAGATGAAGACATCATAACTGGGGAAAGAAAGAAAAGAGTAACCAAAATACTGACTGACACACCAGTCCGAGATGAATTGGCAGCAGAAAAAGCAAAGGTTAAACCCACAAAAAACATAAAAAAGAAACTGTTTAGCCAAACATTCCAAAAGACAACAGCCTATGTCACCTCGGATGACAACAACGATGATGAAGCCTGGATGACGAATTAATATAAGGTATTCATAAGAATAGAACTAATCGTGGTAGTCAGCGTCAATGGCAAGAAAACCACACGTCGATACATTGCCCGAGTCAATGTAATTTCACGGTGATGAACTCGAGGGCGTCTTCTTGAAGAGAATCCAAGGCCGAAAACCCATGGACGGCAGACAGGCATTCATTATCGACCCCGATGATGAAGCATCATTCGATAGACAAGATATTGTAAAAAACTACTCGTATCAAATAACTTGTTGGGGAGTGAACGCAGATCCAACCAATAGGTCTTTCCCTGTGACCTGGAAAAATTCAATCTTTCAGAGACTGGAATGTGACTGTATTGCCATGGTGGTTGTTGTTGTTTGTTTTTTTACAAGTGTACAATTGGACAATAAAGTTGCAGGTCTATACTTTTTTCTGAAATTTAAATCATGTTGTCCTTTCTTTTCTGTTATTTTCTAGAAATATCTTTTTTCTCCCTCCAATCTCAAAGGGGAGTTCAACTTACCCACATGGGGGGGTTCATTTTACCCAATATGTTGGGTAAATTGAACCTTTCTAACACCATTTTTCAAGACCTTTAAAAATGTGGAAGACATATTATGAAAGCGTACAAATTGTGGAGGATCAAAGGTAAATTGCAAATGCTCAATTTAACACTAGCATAGACTGGATGACATTATCAAAGGAGACACCAGGTCAAAAAATCTAAAAAGTGGATCATCTTATCCCATCCTTCCCTAAGTAGTTTATTCATACAAAGACATGTGATGGACTCATTTTGTGACATGTTCCTTCAAGAGGTTGACAATTATAACTGTCCACATATTCTTAGTTCTTGTGGCTCCTCAGCAACGTTTGATTCTATACCACCCTCTATGTCATCGCTCTTCCATCCATTTGCTCAAAATAATTTGACAGGTTAATTTCTGTTTTCTGGTGCCTTTATTGAGTTAAATTTCCTAAACCTTTTTTCCTCTTTATGAGTAACAGAAATTTCATCTGTCTTTTTTTTATTTTAAATACAAGATCTCATTTTCTTGAAAAGTTTCCTGTTTCTCATATTTTTCAGTTCATAGTAATCTTAGCAACTACCTGTTGAACTATGGCTTTTTCGCTTCTAGCCTCTTCTTCAGCTGTAAAAAAATCAACCAATCACTAGCGTATAAAAGGATACTTTAGTACTTTTTCCTAATTAATTGTTCTAATTTGTTAATATTTTATTTATTTTGTAGAATGTTTATTTCAATATTTCAGTGAAAAATTCGTTTTTTATTTCATTTTCCGTCAAAATACTTATCACATAGTTAAACTTCTAAACCTGCTCGAATCTAAAATTTCTAATATGTAGCTTATATTTTGGGCTGTTTCGCTTGCTAGAGACTATTTTGAACATCATATTAGTACATTAATGTGCATGTTTTTCTTTTGATGTTTTCAATAACGCAGTTTTACAAACACATGATGTCTGTAAGACTTGTCCTTGATATTGACAGTTGTCATTCAACTTCAGTCGTATCACCAATATGTCTAATATAAATATTTAAACCTGTAGTCATCAGACCGGTTATAATACTTGCCCCATTTACAGTTGAAAAGGTTTTAACTGTCTTTTGGTTATAATAAAGAAGCTTGTTGGCAACTTCGGTGTTTTTATGTTGAAGTATACAGTAATTATTCTCGTTTAATCTGCGTTTCTCTTATCATGCACTCCAGTCTGCACGAACTTCTGACGCCAACAATACTGTTTTAAATAGCAACAGACCTTACAGAACCGTTGCCATTCTCGTTTCTTGGATAGCAGTTGCTATCTTAATGTTTTTTTTAATTAAATACATCGGTTCTTTTCCTGGCTTTACTTCCAGCAAAGAAAACGTGCATTGTTAGCATGTCTGCTTTCGTTGCAGTCAGTCTAGTTCTTAAGGAAGCAGGTAAATTCTAAAGACATAAATATAGTTGGAAACTTTTGTATTCTTCTTTACCGCTTTTTTGAACTGAAAATGTTAAGTGGTTAACGTTTAGAAAAAGTATACAAATGGGTTTCTTCGGATATTTTTAAAAGAATTTTAAGACTAAATTTAAGCTTGGCCAAATTAAATCCAACATTGACAAATACGCTCGACCTTACCGACTCAAGAGATTTTTGAAAAATAAAACATCGAAATTAGTTATTAAGTTAGGTCACTAATGCAAAATCTTTATGTCTTAATTCTTTTTTTCTTTCTTTTTGTTTTTCTTTTTTCCCTTTTACCTTTATTCTTATCGCATGTGCTTGACTTGTCCACGTCATTGTCATAAAAAGACTTGTCCTTACAATTTGTTATTTATTAAATAAGAAGTCAGAGATATTTCTTTAAACTTTTCCTCTCTCTACTTTGAATATTTAAGAAATAAATTCGCGCGAAAACATTAAACTGTAATGAATATAATTAAGTATTATTTATGGATCTTTACTTTCTTTCTTCGTTTACGAGAAAAATCTCCGCCTCAGACAGTCCTATATTCTTTAAGACACTCAAGTTTCAATTTATGTGGCTACTTCGTCCGTTCCCTTTTTTCTAAAAATGATTCATTTTCACAAGGAGGCTTTATTTTAAACTCGGAATCACTACATAGAGTACTGAGAACATTTCATTAATATCACTTCCGTCATATGGAAAAAGTGATACACACGTGTGAATTAATTTGTATCAAAACAAGGAAAGAAAAAGAAATATAAAAGAAACTTTGGAGAGAAAGAAAGAAAGAACTAGAGAGAAATATAGAGAAATGGCGCGTGTGAGAAAAATGCTCAAGTAGTAATGGAATTCCAAATCACGTAAAGCAAATATCTTAGTCTATCTTTTGTCTGACGTCTTTAGGAAGGAACGCAAGGAAATAATCGCTATCGTTTGTCCACCTTTAACAGCAAAACAATATCAGTTTGACGCCAATCTGACTTTGCAAGGAAACTATTTTTATTTTATTTTCAGGCTTGGTTGATCGGCACTCACTACAAACTGTTTTCAAATATAAGTTGATACGAGAAATCCGCGATTCACAAAATGGGAGTGGACAGATTCAAGCACATTAAAGGATGTACGATGGTGACTTACATTTAGCATTATATATCCTTTTTACAAAGGGAACGGGAATATTTGGATTCATCAAAATATTCCCTACTACTTGCTGTTTACACACATGCATGCACACACACACACACATACGCACACACACACACACACACACACACACACACACACACACACACACACAGAGAAAGAGAGTGCAACTGGTAAATTTTTGAGATTTATATTTTTAATTTTGCGCATTGTTTGCTTTTGATTCTACCGACTGCTCTGTGTAGTGGAGACAGTCGGGCACCATCTGTGAGAAAAAGAGCATCCTGACGCAATTCCCTTCGCCAGAAATTTGGAAACGGAATGCTGTACTGCTTGGCATTCGCGCCGGAAGCTCCTATACGGACATTTCAGAGTGTTTTTGTCAGGCCTTTATTTATCTTTTCACGGGACCTCAGACTTAACACGGAGGCTTACTTAAAATGTCTTAAGGAGATAGTACTTCTCTGAGTCAAGAGGTGGGTGCTGGAAGACCCTATGTCTGGAAACAAGACTCTGCTCTCTGTCACACAAGCACGAGAATCCAGTAATGGCTGTCAGATGATTTCCGCGACCACATCACCCATTATATCTAGCCATCTCATTCTACAGACTGAAACCCCTTTGATTATTATGTGTGGCTTGCAGTTAAGTGACAGACCAACAAAATGTTTTTGTAAAACCAAAGATGAAATGCAAAGATTATGGCAACATTCTATTATCAACTAAATGGTAATGGAGACAGTCTTGAGGAGTTTCAGAAGATTACAAAGTCGTCTGGAGACCGTGGTTAAAGCCAATGACAATTTTATTGAATAAATTTACTCTTTAGTATTTCAAGATATATTAGTGCAATTTTCATAAATATATCTGCTAAAATGAGATGCCGGTTTTATTTTCATTTTGCGTAAAGTAGATCATAATTCTTCTATCGCATCCTATATATATATATATATGTGTGTGTGTGTGTATGTGTGTGTTAGAAGGAGAACAAACTAATGGGTTAGCAGTCTACTGCTTTTAATGATTTATTTTATAAAAAGTCTACCTATGCTCTATTTTTACCACAGAAAATCTTACTGTAAAAAAAACTTATATCGATTTTACCTAGAAATCTTTTAAAACTCGCCATTATTTGCATATCTCATCTTTTAATAATAAGACTTACCGCAGTAGCACGTTACTTTCTACTTATTATTGGCACTTAAAATAAGCTAATAAAACCCCTACCGTAAAATGGAAAATATTAAAAAAAACAGAACTTGTAAATCTTTACCTGAGCCATGTTTTCTCTGTTTACAGAAAAAATTGCAAATTATTAAATTCTCCAAATTAAACTTGCTGAATAAACGTAGCGAAGTTATTTCCATCTCTCATCATCGTATACAATATACCCTAAAATACAGTTAATTTTTCATAATATAATATAACTAGATAATCTATAATCTATTCCTGAAATAAATTTATTGATTCTCCCATATTCTGATAATTAATTTGTTTCAGTTAACAGATAGATCACTCACTAAATCAACGACATATGTTTGACATGCACTGTATTTTTTTTAAATATCTTTCTCTTGATCGTCACTTTTTCACTACTTTAAGTGAAAAATAAATTTAAGAAATTTCTGTAACCGTTTCCCGGAGACACGTGATAACTTTTCAGATATGCCAAATGCTACATATGTATACATTCAATTTATTTCATCACTGACATTGAAAATGTCTGGGTTTGAAGTCATTTCAATTCATTACTTCCCATTACCCTCACAATCAAATTCTTCCGATCCATAATGACTTGGCTTTTCATTGATTCATTGAGAAAACCCTCGAAAATCTTCCCACCCTTGATTGTCTGAATATGGTAAAAATTGTGTTGTTTTTAAGTTTCTTTATATAATGATTTCTAACAGAAAAAATATTTCACTGCCTGACGAGGTGTACCGAAGCACAACGGTTCTTTTGTTGCAGTAAACTATGTTTTTATTATAAACTTATAATAAAAATGTTTCCATATATATATATATATATATATATATATATATATAATTTATTTAAATAGGATCATTTTATTATTAAGATAGATACAAAGGTATCCCGCTTAAAAAAGTCGGGAAAAATTTATTTTAGGCGCCTTTCTGCCGACGCTTCGTCAGAATAGAAATCGTTAGCAAAATTAAAACGGATAAGTTGCTAAGAAAAAATTTTAACAACAACTGAAGTTGAAAAAAAAAATATATTACCTATGTTGGGTGGTATTCTCCCCGAAAAGCTCCAATTTAAGCTTCAACTCTCTCTGCCCACACAGGACAAGATGTTGTAATTTTACGGTAAGAGACTCCAAGATGTCCAAATAGAGTCTTGTCCTTTCACTGCACATGACGGAGAAGAAATCGGGAGAATAATGCGTCCTGCATTCTACAGAATTTAAGAGCTGTTCAAAGATCGCTGACTCATGAGTCGGCGACTGTAATTGGCTCATGTCTACGCACTCTACCTGTCACATGCTGAGCCATCCTCACCTCCAACCGTTGGATTAAACTTTGTTGATTGGTAGGTAAGATATCTTTACGCCGTGGGGTGGGTGGAAAGAAGTTTTTTTTACTGAAAATATTCCTAACAGTAACAGCACTAAAACACCGCTTAATGGAATTGCTAATCCTGTCAGGAAATATTTGACTCTCGTGACTTATCCATGGGAGGCTCAAATAAACAGGACACTTTGAAGGGTCAAATTTCTTAGTCTCATTAAACTTATTAATCTTCTGTTTAATGACTGCCGATAACACATTTTCGGGGTACCCGTTGATAATTAGAAGATGTTTAATTTTCCTTAATTAGGCATCAAGTTTACATCAGTTGTATATATATATATATATATATATATATATATATATACAACTTCAAAAGTTTTTATAGTAGATATTTCATATTTGAAATAGGTTCCCCCTTTTTTTATAAACAGTCTATTGACATATCGACAAATCCTAGTAAAGAAAATACTATTGTAAACAGATATGAAACAATACTGCATGGTTACTGTCAGATCGCTTGATGCGTGAACCTAACATTGCCCATTAGGGTGTTTTCTGATGTCCACAGTCTCTACATCTATATCTATATGAATGGATTCACATATATATATATATATATATATATATATATATATATATATATATATATATTGTTTAATTACTTAGTTTTTGGTCATAATAAAGTTAGACCAGTACACAGTTGTATTAAAAGTATTCAATATAATTATATTGTAGAACATTTGAATATTCTTCATTTGTAAACGAGTTATTACGCGACTTAGATTTCTACTATGTGGTATCTTCAGGCGTTTTGCAATAACTAATTTTACCGTTTTTTTACCGCTTTTTTAAGAACGCTCACGTAACGGGGATTTTTTGAACGCGCAGTTTTTAAAATAAGAAAAAATTATAACGTTTTTATCCATGATTGTATGAACCTAATAGGTATATTATGGTATAGTTAAACTTCGTCGTAATTTCTGTTTTTTCATTCAATAATTCATTTTTGTTTGGGAATAACATAATCGCTAACTTTTATTCCTAGCACAGTCCATATATTTTGCCACCGTTGTAAGGCTTAGCTGTTTTCGCTATACTCCATATTGTGTCTGGGTCTTTTCCATATTTTAATTTCAATTTCTACACGTGGCTAGCCAATTTTGTAAAATTTTTAAGTTTTTTATTTTAAATGTAGACCTGTGATTGAACCACCTGGTCTTAAAGATATCTTTGGTTTATCCTAGATATGTTTTGTTTTGACCATATAAGTCATTGTAAATTACTTCTTTTGTATCACAAAGTCCTTGAAGTGGGCATTTACTTTTGTCCCTGCAATTGCATTCTTTATGAGTGATCTTGTTTTCTACAATGCTATTTAAATGTCTGGAGTTTTGTTTATAAAATATTCTAAATTACTAGTACAACTATAACTTAGCTTGATTGTATTCCTATTGAAAATTTTGTTTAGTTCTGAGCTTTTTGGAAAGTGTTTATCGATCAGTTTATAGAATATTTGGCCTATTTTGGTTTTTACCTTTATGTAACTTGGTGGGTTGAACCAGATTCTTCTTCTTCTTCTTCTTCTTCTTCTTCTTCTTCTTCTTCTTCTTCTTCTTTTTTTCTTCTTCTTCCATGTGTCCTGTCCTTTCAGGACATGGGCGATCATGGCTTTCCACGTCTCCCTATCCCTTGTGGCTCTTAGTACGTTTTCTCCTGTTACACAACGCAACCCCCATTCCGTCATCCACCTGATGTGATCCGCTGCCATCCTCTGTCTCTTTTTTTTCTATGTGGCCTGTCAGTATCAGGTTCTCCAAGCCATCTTTCCTCATTGCATGTCCCAGGAACTTCAGTTGTCTTTTCCTGATGCTCAGTATTAATTTCCTTTTCGTTTTCATCCTTTCCAGAACCTCATCATTGCTTACATGCTCAATCCATGATATCCACAGCCTCCTTTTGTATAACCATATTTCCGATGCTTCAAGTTTTTCCCTCATCTCTGATGATATTGTCCAGCATTCACTGCTATATTGAAGAACGGACATCACATAGCAATCTAGCACTCTCTTCTTTGTTTCTAGTGAAATTTTTCTGCGTCTTAGTACTTTACTCAGCTTCTGGAACGCGTCCTTCGCTATGCCAATCCACCTTCGGATCTCTGTGTCGCACTTCCCACCCCCTCTGTTACAATACTTCTTAGGTATTTAAATTTTTGTACTTGCTTGATTCTAGTATCTCTTGACATTTAGTATTTGACATTTTAGGTTGCTCTTTTTGCTGATGACTATGCAGTCAGTTTTCTTGCAGTTTATTTGTAGTCCTTTTTTGTCACTCCCCTCAGCTACCTTCTGTAGGAGGTATTGTAGTTTTCTTTCCGTATCTGCAATCAGCACTGTATCATCTGCATACCTTATGTTGTTCAAATTGTGGCCTCCGATAACAAATCCTGGCATAGCATCTAGGGTCCTGAAAATATTCTCCCTATATATTCTTCCAAGTTGAACAGATCCGGTGAAAAGACACATCCTTGTTTTACGCCTCTTTCTATCTTTGTAAATCTGCTGAAATCGTTACCTGTCCGTATGCAGGAAGTTTGCTAGCACTAGAGATTCTTGATTACTCTGATGTCTTTCCCAAAAATGTCAAGGCTGCTGAGCATCTCCATCAATTCTTTGTGGCGTGTTTTGTCGAGTGCCATCGCATAATCAGTATAACATAGGTACAAGTCCTTCTTCATTTGTATTGCCCTTTTGGAGAGCGTCCTAATCATAAATATGGCGTTCCTTGTTCCAGTGTCTTAAACGAACCCGCACTGTTCTTGTCCTATCTCTGGCCTGATTCTGCTTCTTGCTCTATTCATCAGGATTCTTACAATCAGTTTTGTAATGTGGCTCATTAAGCTGATAGTTCGGTGTAGTTCGCACTCGTTTGCACCTGGTTTCTTCGGCAGTGCTATAAAAATCGATTTGCATAGGTCGTCTGGTATTACTCCACTATTATAAATTTAATTTATTATTTCTGTAATTTTCTCTATGCGGAATTTTTCCAGGACTATCAGCAGCTCTATTACAATCCCGTCTGGACCAGCTGCTTTGTTTCTGTTCAGTTTGGCCATTGCAGCTTCCTTTTCGGACTTTAATATTTACGGTCCGTCCTTATCCTTGTGTATTTTGGTTGTACTCTCCTGTCGCAGAAAATATCTTTTATATATTCTTCCCATCGCTGGAGTATTTCCTCTTTCTTCAATATTATCATTCCATCCTTGAATTTTATGCATCCTGTTGAGGGGCAGGTTTTTTGTCCTGTCAGTTCTCTTCTCTCCTTATGTATGTCTGCTTTATTGAGCCTGATCAGTCTCTCTACCTCTGCGCATTTGTTGTTGAGTCATTCCTCTTTAGCCTGTCTGCAATTGTTCCTTATCTCCCTGTGTAGTTTCCTGTATTCCCTTCCATGTCTTGCGTTATTTTTTGTTTCCTTTGCATAATGTCGAGAATCTCTTCAGTCATCCACTCGTTTTTTCCTCTGTATCTGATTTCTTTTGGGGGCAATATTGTTTGCTGATGTCACCATCGATTCCTTTAGTGAGTCCCATTCCGAGTGTCCTTTTCCAATTTGTTCTTCGTATTTGTTTCTCACACTGTTAGTGTATTCTTTCTGCAGGTTGAGGTCATTCACGAGCGTGTTGTATTTCAGTCTTGATACTGTGCTAGGCGTCGTCATTCTCCGGAGTTTTATCCTTAGTTTGCAGATAACTGGGATATGGTCGCTTCCGCAGTCGGCGCCTAGATAGGTTTTGCATTGAACCACTGCGTTCTTGAATCTCTTGTTTATGGTTATGTAGTCTATTTGGTTCTTCGTGTCACCTCCTGGGCTTTTCCATGTCCATAGACGTCGTGTGTGTTCTTGAAACCAGGTGTTAGTTATTACCTGGTCATTTTCTGTTCACTATTGGACCCATTTTTCTCCTGGTTTGTTGCGAACTCCTAATCCGAAGTTGCCGGTCGTGTCTTCTTCCCTCTCTTTGCCTACCTTTGCATTCAAATCACCCATTATGATCATAATTTCTTGGCTTTTGCACTGTGCCTTGGCACTGTCCAGTATGGAATAGAATGATTCTATTTCTTCCTCAGTGCTTTGAGTTAGTTGTTGGTGCATAAACTACTATGATAGATATGTTGAAGTATCTTCTTCGCAGTTTAACCAAAAGGACTCTCTCTGAAAGCTGGCAGTATACCAGAACGCATTTCTTCACTTTTTTGTCTAGTATTAAGCCGGCCACTTTTTATTTGTTTTTGCCTCCTGCATAAATTATCCTGTGGGCATCCATGCTGAGGCCTCCATTGTAAGGCCATCTAGTTTCGCATATGCCCAGAATAGTGATCTTCAGTCTGTCCATCTCCTCTTGAAATTCTCTAGTTGCTAAGCGTCCTGACATTCCATGTGCCACAGGTAATTCTTTCTTTGTTGCCCACAGTCGCAGGGAATGTTTCGTATTTTATAATCATTTTTTATTTGTCTGTTTGGTTAAGAATTGTATTCTAAAATGTTCTTATGGCCAGATTTTTTAAGTGCATTTTCATAGATTTTTTTATTTTTTATCAAATATTGTTTGTTTGACGAATTTTTTAATAGCCTGTATTTTATTTATTTGTGAATGTGCTTGATTATACTTTTGGGATGGTTAGATCTTGTGTTTATAAAACCAAAATAAAATGGGAAGGAAAAATTTCCTCGTTCTTTCATTTCCTTTAATCCTCCAGAGACTCCTAGACTAGCAGTGACACGTGGTTTGAAAGTCACCTGAAGCATAAAAATGTGTCACTGCTGTTTTCTCTGTTCGCATTCTCTATTTAATTCTATTGTGTATATCTATGCATAGATAGATAAATAGATAGTATATATATATATATATATATATATATATATATATATATATATATATATTCTTCATGACTCGTTTACAAATAAAGAATATACAAAAGTTCTACAATATAAATATATTGAACACTTTTTATACAAATGTGTACTGGTCTAATTTTATTATGACCAAAAACTAAGTAATTAAACAATCAATCAATCAATCAATCAATCAATCAATATATATATATATATGTGTGTGTGTATGTGTGTGTGTGTGTATATATATATATATACGCACACACACACACACACACAGAGTCAGACAGACAGACACTTTAAACAAATCTCAAGAAATGATATATTGGTTTATTGTCATTTAGAAATAGCAGCTAAATTTTCTAAAATTACATGCAGGAAGATTCCTATGAATTATAAGCTCATTCATTCAAATATTTATCACATCTTCTTTATGTGCCGTGTTCTTTTAGGACTTAGGCAATCATGATCTTCCACTTGCCCCTATCCTTTTCCTCTTGGTTTCGTTCCTAAACCCAAACTTCGCCGTCCACTTGCTGAAGCCCATCAAGTATGTTTCACGTTGCTTTCCCCGGTCTCTCTTTCCCTCTATCCGTCATGTGAGTATTAGGCTCTCCAAGCCCTCCTTCCTAATTAAGTATCCCAGAAAAACTTCAGCTGTCTCTTCTTGATATGTGGTCTATGGTATCATCAGCATCCTTCTGTAAAACCACATTTCTTTTGCTTTGACTCTCTCCTTCATCTTTGAAGAGATCGTTTATGATTCACAAAAATATCTACGCTCAATAAAATTTACCTGATCCTTCACTTTCAACAAAGACATACTTTGTAGAACGGCGTTTCTCATTTTCTCTCATGTTTCTCTTTACTCGCCTTTTTTCTTATAATTCTATGAAAAAGTAACATAGATTTAAAATTGTTGTTTGTAGTTCCTAATACACCAAGGTTTTTCTACAAAAGTAATGGGAAATTTTCAACCGAATAAAAAATTAATTGTTTGTTGCCTATTAAAAAGAAGATATACTAAAACGCAATAAACGTCAAAGGTACGTCGAAATGAACACATAAGTATATCAATACATAATATATATTAATATATAAAGTCACTTTTACTTTTACAAAAAAAAATTTTGAGAAATTATAATTCCAAAGTCTTATGAAATCTTGCTGGCACATTTCAAACACATCTGTTACAACATATAGAGAGAAAAATATGAATTCAGCATTATAGCTAATTATTGTTATTATTGATTTATAAAATTAAGGTATAATTTGTATGACAATCATAAACTGGGTCATTTTAGTTTGATCAAATGTAAAATGATTGAAAAGCAAATTTGAATCAGATATAATTTGTCGAAAACTAATAAATGTCAATAAATACGTATAGTGGCTACGTTATACAGCTACAAATTGGTGGGCTAGAATTTTGACGTTCTCTTCAAAGTATTTTTTAAAGGAGTTCCACAGCATTTGATATTTCTAATTGCGTCAAGTAGATATTAATTTCCAGACGCCATCTCATTAGCTGTTTATACTTAAAACAAAAAGATTTTGTATAAACATTGAATCTTAATTGAAAAGAGAAAATTTGTTAAGAATCATTTCCGTCGTAAAATTAAAATATATTTAATTTGTAATATTAAGTTGTTACAAAAATAATGTCCGCTCACAATTTTTTATTTTAAAAATCTATTTTAACATAGTATTTAGGACATATATTTACTTACGCGCAAATACCCTTGGGAAAGGTATTAATCCGTCTATTCCTTCCAGTTATGGGTTAAATAACAGGACAGATTGGGTTCTGTAGCCTTGGTCGGCAACCAGTCTACCGCAGAAAGCAATGGCAACCTACTGCGGGATAATCTTCTGCCCAGTCAGTCATGTCTCTTTCGAGACATGATCGCCCAAGCGTCTATCACGTATGGCACTTAACTAACTGACTGTCTACATCGGCAAAGCAGGAAATATTAATTCATTTGATGAATGATCCATTTTTTAATTGATTAATTTCTTGTTCATTTTGTTTGCCGTTAAACAATTATTCTCTGTCGCGTGTATGCGATCGGCAATGTCAGATAGACTTTTAAATCTTTATTTTACGACGCAAGCGCTAGGGTCTGAGTAGTGGTTGTGGGTAACTTGTCCATCCACCTACACAATAGGATAGTATCAGACATTATGTTTGATCCCAGCAAGGATCTCATATGATGTAATAGTTGCGGGGACGTGTTATCATCCTGCTCGACATTACTGAATAAATCTTTAAGCTTGCTGTGATCAGTCTTGCCAGTTCCCTTAATTACTTAACGTATCGTGCAGCAGGTCTTGTAGTAAGGATTACAAAAGTTCTGCGACTTCTATAGCCACTTCCGTGGGTAGTTTCTCAACTATATTGAAGCATCGCAGTCGCTGGAAGTAATGTTTATTGCTTCAAAAATCGCTTGCAGTTTCAAAAACCAAACATCGACGTTGTTTGCATTGAAAGACGAGAATGTTAAGGTTATCTCTTCTTCCATGTGTTGTGATTCTGTGCGCTGTTCCATGATCAATAAAATAAACTTCACGTTAAAAGTATGATGATTGTCATTAATCCTTAATTTGTAGAGAAAATAGAATGATGGACTGCTTTCTAAAAGTTTGTCTCAAGTCGGTATGTCACAACTTGAGAGCCCGTAATAAGTTGCTGGTTTACGATCTATTCTAATTTAGGTAGCTGTGAATAAAAGTCATTCCGGATGTTATTCGGAATAAGACAACCTTGAAACTATGTACTTAAAAAAAAAACGTAACACAATAAGATTTATGCAATGCATTAAAATTAAACAAGCAAATTTAGAATGAAACGCCAAACAATAATGTCTTTTTATAACAAATAATAATTTATTCGATGTTTCTACAGCTTGTAGTGAGATTAATAAAGTCCTTGAGAAGAAAGGAAAAAATAACTTACATTGATGTGTGTTAAATAAAATTCTTGCAGAATCTATATCGGAAAAGTGGAAACTGTCTATTAAAATGATGAGTGATTCTTGCCTGAGTTCACACAAAACAGAATCTTCTTCTGAATCACTCATTTTGTTATATTTCATTTTTATAGTTTTCAGCTTGAAGGTGCTGGCTCAAAAATGAAGCCCTTACAAATGCGAGGGATGCGCTGTCAGTGGACGAATAATATCTGTTTCATTTTCGGAATCTTCTAAAACGCTGCCGGAAGTGCTACTTGGAGACTATGGGTAGATGTCTGATTTTTGTCATTCGTTTCCTGACTTTTACAATGCAACTTCCGGTCGACCTGACACCAGAACTGGCAGTGATAAACACATATAAATAGACTAATTAATATGAATAGACTTTAATAAATAAACATGGATAGATAGATAGATAGATAGATAGATAGATAGATAGATAGATAGATAGATAGATAGATTGATAGATAGATAGATAGATAGATAGATAGATAGATAGATAGAAAATCTAACACTTGTGTCCCTTTCAAAACGCTCATATTTGATTCAATGAGCAGTTCGGTTAGCTATAATTTTATAATGACATAAGTGTCAACCGAAAATATTAGGAAATTTTTGTTGGCGACAAAATCAACAACACAAAAAAAGAGAGGACGATTCGATGTGTGCACAAGGCCAGTTATTTACGATAGCAGTCAAACCGGTTTCATCAGTCGTGGTTTTGTCGTTTAACAGTATTTTCAAGTTAGCATATTTATGAATAGTAGACAAACAGAAAAGCGAAATGAACGAAGTCCAAACTCAAGCAAACATTTTTATTTTTATTTTATGTCTTCGGAAAGTTTGAAGGTGTGCCAGTTGGGCACCGCTGTGTACTGCGGAAGGAAACCTCCCACGCTAATAAATGAATCACGTTAAGAAATAATTATTAAAACATAATAAACATAGTTAATATTTTTTTAAATATAAATAGTAATAGCAATAGTTGGTAAGGTAACCATACTGCTACACGTAGCAGGTTCGATCTTCCATAGTTTTTTCACATGCTTAATGTAAGTAGATAGATAGATAGATAGATAGATAGATAGATAGATAGATAGACTGTGAATAATATATATAAATAGATTGTGATAAATAGATATGAATAGATTAAGATATATATAGTGTTGAGATGCAATAATGTTTAGTGCCAAGATTATTTTTTTAGTGGTTTACTGATAAAAAGATAAAAAGATAAGCAGGTTTTTTGTCGTAAAGTACTCGATATCGAAATAGGGATAGAACGTTCATAGAATAAATGTGGAGAAGTTTGTTATTTAACTGAGCAGATTCATACAGACTTTAAAGTTTTGTGAAGACACCATTATGACGTCCTCACTCAAGTAAGTACATCATAATGGTGACTGAAGATATTATAATGGTGCCTTTACAAAACTTCGAAGTCGGCATGAATCTACTCAGTTAAATGACAAACATCTCCACATTTATCCTATATAGATATATATTCTCTTTTGCTTTCTATCTAATGCATACTGATTATATAAGGAAGCAACAGTTTTCATTAAGAAAATGAAAAAGTAGTTAAATGTGACGAAGTTTTCCTGTTTAAAAGTAACTTTTAGTAATATTCTTTTTAACTTTCATTAATGAAAGAAAAACATTTTCTTCTGTTTTGCTATTGTGGATAACTTGGTATCAAAATTGACTCTTTCTTCTTTTATAGTAACATTCAGTTGTACCACATCCACAGAAAATATTAATATAGTTTAAAATGTATTTATATTAATGGTATTTTGTATTCTTTTTTCCACGAAATGAAATCTCAAAATATTTCCAGTTATTTTTCATTAAATTTTGATGTCAACTTCACTTAAATAGATTTTAGTCATTTTTTCTTAATTAATATCAGTAATAGCACGAAAACATAAGGTGTTAGTGTGGAAGAATTAGGAACAAAAACAACAATAATAACCGAAAAAGAAACGAATAATCAGCATTGCATTTAAATTTTTGTAGATTAAAGTTGGCTGGAAATAATATAATCGGAAGAAAGTTCCACGAACAAAAATTGCGAGAAAAGAAAATGTTATCAGAGAAATTATGGATACATCTAACTAGCTCAAATGTAATCTAATAAGAGCTCAACGCCAGTCTAGTACTGCGCTTAAATTAAAAAAGAAACTCTAGGTACCATATTGAAGAGCCCATCAGAACAATTATCATGAAAGCATTTTATATAAAATGCATAGAGGGGCAACCTTACGGTGGTGAGAAATGACTGAAGCTGAACCACCAGATCAGGACCAATAATATTGCTGATTTTCCTTTTCAAGGAGCTCAAGGTAAATAGCAGGTGCATCGGACCATATGTGGCAACAATATTTTAAGCGTAGACGATTGGTATATTTATAGATTATAGATTTGTATGATAGATTCTGGAGAGAAAACATTATCTCGCCTAACATAGTGAACCAACTTTCTTAGTTGCTGACCTAGTAATAGATTCAATATAGTCTTTTTACTTCATGTCAAGTGAGAACTTTAGCCCGAGAAGAAACAACGAGTCATTTTTCTGGAGGTTAGCATCAGCCATGCTGATGGAAGGCAAGCGAGGAGTCTCTCAGATTATTAACGAAGGGAAACTTAGTTTTATAGGCGTTAAAATTAATAAACCCTCTTTAGTCCTAGTTAATGATAGACTTGAGGTCGTTTTGGACATCGGCTGCCATTTAGACCCTTTAAAATTGGTTAGTTTTACGGTTAAGGCAGAAGTCAATGGTTGTGTTATCAGTGTAGATACCAAGTTGAGAGCTGATGTCATCAGGAAGGATATTAATGAAATTTAAAAACAGAGTAAGACCAAGGATAGAGCACTGGGGTCACTCGTGTTAGTAAGAAATGATCTAGACGATTAGCCGTTCAGGATGACTTCCATTTCACGATTTTGTATGAAAAAAGTGTTAGGAGACATCGTAACTTTTCAGCTTGTGCAGAAAACCTGAATGCAAGACTCCGTCAAAGGCTTTTGAAATGTCCAATGCTACTGTTTTTATTATATAATTATTATTATTATTATTCAGCTTTAATAGTAGAGAATGATAACATTTCAAGTTGATTGAAGAGAGGAGTAATAGAGACCTTACACTTATTTAATGTTCTATAACAGAGCTGCAAAGTTGTTAAGGGCTATGCGGTACCTCATTCTCTTGGCAAACAGAGACTTTGCATCTTCGAAGACTCGCTTACATTTACTAAGAGCAGCAACGAATAGACCGCTGTTATGACGAGAGTTGTCACACTGGTATAACCTGGAATAGTGGTTCCTGTGTGCTGTATGCTGGCGTAAATCAAGGAGAAGATTGGTATTTCATATGATATTTCCGATAAGGATGAAAACGTCCATGCCGACTTTGACACAAGAAGAAACATCAGTGGCGCAATTTTCAAACTGAAGGTTGACGATGTCGATCCATGGGGCGTCCTGAAGAAAATCCTAGAGTGAGTCTCAATCAGCATGCTGGTAACGGAAAGAGGTCTTATGTATAGGAGGTTACTGTTTAATAGATGATTGACACAAAATATCAATAGCTACTCTTTTCTTTTTTTTTAATTGGAGTAGATAGTTCCTATTATCGCCCAGTCTCACACTCCACCCACTTCTTTTGAACAAGAGTAGAGGTGATCGCCTTGTTTCTTGTTTAGGAAGGGGTTCCCGGTTCACCCCCTTCTTCGGTCTTAGTGTTAGTTCAGCTGGTAGCTCGTTGCAGTTACTGAGTATGGTGGCAATGTCTTTTCATTCTGAGGGTACCTGGTTGGCCGTTTCCTGGTTGCTGCTTCCGACTGGTAATTAGGAGCCCGAACTCTTGCATAGCGTCTTGTGAGGCTGCTCTGATCAACAGTTGAATAATACCGGGGTTCTTGTAGTGCCATATCGCGCTTGGACGGGCGTCCCTGCATGAACGTTCGGTGGGCAACCCCGAGGCCACATTATATTGTAGGCCGCGCCAGTCTCCATCCTTCACATGCTACAAATGAGTGACCGACTGATTCTACTCTAGACCTCTCCTTAAATAAATCACTATAAAAAAAAGCAAACATAATAGCAAAACTAAACCAGCTAGTCAGAAAACGCCCAAACCCGTCTGCGTCTCTTTCACTAACATATGTGGTATCCGCACTAACTTTCACAGCGTAGAATCATTCCTTCACACTAACTCACTTGATATCTTAGCCCTATGTGAAACTAACCTTGAACCTTCTGTCCTCTCTTCTGAGTTTTACGTTTCTGGTTACCTTTCACTCTTCAGGAAGGACTCCAATGTTCATATGCATGGGCTTGGTGTGTATGTCAGCGAACACCTCCCCCTAGCTAGGATGATATCTCTTGAATACCTGAATCATTCTTTCATGTGCTTCCGTCGCTCACTTCTAAGCTCGATTAGCTATCTCTTCTTTCTCTACCGCTCCCCTTCCTTCTCTGATTGTTCGTTACTTGACAGCATCTCTGACAATATCGACAAAGTCATTTCTTCCCATCCCTCTGCCCATATATTTGTGTTTGGTGACTTTAACGCCCACCACACCAAGTGGCTGGAGAACTCTGTCACCACCTTGCTGGTGTCCACACCATGAATTTTTTAATCACCCAATTCCTTACGCAAGTGGTGGACTTCCCCACGCGTTTCTCCGACAACCCTAACGGAAGGGACTCACTACTAGACCTCTGCTTCACTTCCATCCCAGACTCTTGCACTACCAAGCAGCTCTGCCCTCTCGGAAACTCTGACCATACCGTAGTTTCCGTTCACATTTCATTCCACTCCCACCCGACCCAAGAAACCCAGACCAGTAGAATATCGGACTGCGACCAAAGAGCAGACTGGGATTCTTTCCGAGACTTCCTCTGTGACGTCCCATGGAACAACGTTTTTAGTCCTCCCGCTGAGGACTGCGCATCCGAGGTTTCCTCCTGGGTTAAGGCTGGCATCGATGCTTTCATCCCTGCCAGGAAATTTCAGCTTAAATCTCATTCATCTCCATGGTTCTCGCCCGCTTGCTCGGCCGCCATTGCCCAACGGAATCATTTCTTCCGGCTCTATCGTAGCTACCCGTCGGACCAAAACAGGCGCCTTTTCACCTCAGCTCGTAATAAGTGTAAAAAGATACTTAACGAAGCTAAGATGTTGTTTTCTGCCAGAATGAAGCAACGCATAGTATCCTCTAAGTTCGGCGCCAAAGACTACTGTGTAAAAGAGTGCTTAACAAGAGCAAGTCCTCAATACCCCCACTAATAAATGAATTTGAGGTCCTCACCTCCTCAGCGGATAAGGCTGAATGCTTTGCTCACAGATTCTCGACCAATTCAAGACTGAACTCGTCTGGAGTTTCTACACCCGACTTTCCACCTAGAATTGAGGCTCAACTGAATGACGTCCACATTACACTCACGCTGGTCTCTAACATAATCTCAAAACTTGACCCTCACAAAGCGAGCGGAGGGGACGGAATCCCAATCATAGTCTTAAAGAAATGTGCCCCTAAACTCTCCTCTGTCCTTTCTAAACTCTACAACTTCTGCCTATCTGCTTCCTGTTTTCCTGCCTGTTGGAAATCTTCCTCTGTAGTTCCTATATTTAAAAACACCGGAGAACCCTCGGACCCGCAAATTACCGCCCTATCAGGCTTCTTTCGGTCTTTGGCAAAGTGTTCGAAGCCATTATCAACGCCGAGGTGATTCAGCATCTCACAGCACACAGGCTCCTCTCGAGACAAGCAGTGTGGTTTCCGCTTCACCAGGTCTACTGCTGATATGCTAACGACCATCACCGAGTATATATACCAGGCTCTCGACAAGAATGGCGAAGCCCGAACCGTTGCCTTGGATATCTCTAAAGCGTTCTACAGAGTTTGGTATGCTGGCCTTCTATGCAAACTGCGGAACTATGGTATAACTGGACATTTGTTTGACCTAATCCAGTCTTTCCTCTCTAACCGCACATTGAAGGTGGTATTAAACGGACATGTCTCCCAGAACTACCATACGAACGCGTGTGTCCCCTAAGGCTCTATCCTAGGTCCTACGCTCTTTCTGATCTACATTAATGATCTCCCTGATACCATAAGATCCCAAGTAGGTATGTACGCCGATGACACCACAGTTTACTCTTGCCTTGATCAAAAATCTAGTGTGGGCGACAAAGCTAACCTTGCAGCCGAGCTTGAAAAGGACCTCCAATCCGTAGTGGACTGGGGTAAGAAATGGCTCGTAAATTTTAATGCTTCTAAAACGAAAAAATGTGATCGATACCGACTTAGCAGACCGGGTGCAGTCTCTCTCTCACCGGCGCGACGTGGCTTCCCTGTGTCTCTTCTATAAACACTTTCACGGCTTCTGCTCCGATGAACTTAGATCACTGGTGCCCTCTAGGTACGAATTTGCACGAGATACTAGATTAGCAACTAGATCCCACCCTTTTACAGTGAAACCGATAAAATGTAACCGCAATTTCTACTCCAGCAGTTTCTTTTCTCGCACTTCCCGACTGTGGAATTCCCTTCCACATGATTGTTTCCCCGACAGCTACAATCTCCAGTAGTTTATATACAAGGTCAATAGACACCTCCTAACACACTAACTCGCATCCATTCTTTCAAACACTCTTCCCATCAACCCAACCCTCAGCCTCGGTATCCTTACCCATCTATCACCCTCCTTCTGACATTTCCTGTATCTAACCACTCTTTCTCTTTTACCTTCCCCTATATAACCCTATGCGCAATAGTGGCAGTGGAATGTCTTGCTTGGGGCGAAATGATTAAAAAAAAAGCTACCACAGAGTGGTCATAATTACCAAGAGGGTAGTATTACGAAGCTCGGCAAGAGCAAGTAGAGGAGGTAAGAAATAAATAAAAAAGAGAAGCATTTTGTTATCTTTTGCGAGGAAAACGAGCAGGGAAATCCACGATTTGTGTAATGGATTAAGCAATGGAAAAATTTAATGACTGAATACCGGCAGCATCAATACCTTTAAAATGTTTAAGCCATGTGAGCATTAAAGTCACCGGAGACAAAGATATTCGCAGATGGCTGGAGAGAAAATGCCTTTTCTATGCTGTCAACTATCATGTCTAGTATGCCGTAGTTATGGTAAGAGGGGAAACGATAAAGAAAGGAGATAACCAACAGAGTTTAATAACATAAGATAGAAGCACAGGAAGTAGTAGTCGAGGGCTTCGAGAAACAATTCCCCGGATGTTGGAAGATTATCCCGGATGTAAACATCAAGGCCATGTATGTGAATGCTGGAATATTTTCAGCAAAGGTGAAGAGTTTTAATCTTATTTTTAACCGTAACGTTTCAGGCGTTGTGCCCTATGGCCTAATTCAGATTTATTCCACTCCAGGTAACATTTAGTGAAGTAACTCTTTATTTAATCTTCAGGTGTAGATTGTTCTCATTCATGTCTGAAGATATCTCGTCTTGTTTTCTTTTAAGTACTGATCAGGTTTTGCTTGATTTCTGTACTACTTGGTCTGTACTACTCGGAGTTGATAACAGCTTTATGCGAACAGATTTGTTTTTTGTATTTTATTCATCAAAATTTCTTATTCCATGAGAATGCGACTAAATAAATCCAAAGTTAGCGAAACTAATTCCACTAAATGCTGTGAAACTTGCTATTATTTCATAATATTTCCAATGTTTCAGACTATGATTTTAAGAATGTTTTTTAGTTATAAATAGTTATAATCATGTTGTCATTGGTTGCTATGCACTTAGCTATGTTGAGCTTCGTAATTAATATTCACAGATTAAATGCTTTTAAATATATATCCTGGTGACTACTAATTTGCCCTTCTTTTACTTGAGTACAAGCTTTTTTAATTAAGTGACAGACTATTTTGTTCATTGTATTTTTGTTTCCGGACGAGACGAAAAAATCGACATGTCATTTTGTTATAACTAAGTTTCGTCGGATCTAGATAGAATGAGTAAATAATGGTTAGAGATATTAAAACCAACAGTAAGGCAAGAAAAGCAGAGGAAATCGACGCGTAATCTCTCTAATAAGTTTGTGCAAATGGGTGGAGAAACAATTATTACAAAAGGGAGTCTTAAAGGAATAGGTAGTGCTGAGAGAAACAAACGAGAGGAAGCTGTGGAGAGCCATTATTACCTGTGAGAGAGAGGCAGAGCGAAAGAGAGATAAAGAGACAGAATGAGTGAAAGAGAGAAAGAGAGAAAGAGAGCGCGTAGGATAAAAAAAACGAGTTTTTGGTGTTTGTGTTCTATAAGAATAATGTTCATAAAACAGAGTTCAGTGAGAAACAACACAATCCACGGCACACCCTAAAATTATTTTGTTGTGTATTTTGGCTTAACCAAGTAAATCATAAAACAAGCGTTTCTTAAAAAGTGGAAAGATGTTGATCTCCACTCAGGGTGGTTATATATTTCCATATTAAATTTCCTGTAAGACGGAAAATAATCATGTGTTTAATCAAAATTCAGTAATTTTTAAAACTTCTATATTCACACTTGACATAATAACGCAGCAACACGTCTCACATAATGTCTGTAGGGCTTGCCACTCGTATCCAAGAATGTCTGTTTACAAAGGCGGCTAGCTAATTATCATTGCAGACTCTAGCTCAGACACACTTGTGGTTTATATTGTAACTATGATGAGTGTACTTTAGCTACAGTTGTGAACAATAATATGAACAAGGCCAAGACACCTAAACACTTGGTCACGAAGACTTCTGACCTAGAGGAGCCATCGATGGTTGTACTTTCTGAAAAATCGACCATGATGAGATTCGAAACCCGGAATCATGGTCAGAAAACGAACGTTCTAGCCACTCGGCCACTGAATCAAAGCAGATTAAATATCTGTCACTAGTTCTCGGCAATAAAAGTTTAAGATCAGAGACTTACCGAACTAAGCAATAGACACTCTTTAGTTGCTTCACAAATTGTAATTTAAAAATAGAAAAAAATATTATATCCGATGTTATTTTTTTTTTATTTAAAGTCAGTTTTTTTAACTGCTGTAAGTTTTATGAATTTCATAACAATCAGGAAATTACGAAAATATTAACGTATGCAAGAGGTAAAAAACATTGTTAGTATGCGAAATGATTCATTAAAAGATTTGTATATCATTAATTGTTAAAATATTATTTGATTGTACTAGTTCGTTCGTTCCTTAATTATTAGTTAATACGTACGTTACACCCTGCTAATATCTCATAACCAGTGGACTAATCCGTTTTGATGGAAAACATATATCAGAAACGCTGTTTGGTTTCAATGAAAAATAAAGACAAGATAAAACAGAAGAAACGATAACGCACACATCCGTTTAACGTCTACTTCCGTGAAATGTAAAAAGCTTGTTAATTTTAAATATTTTCATTCGTACGGTCTTCTTTATGTAATGACCTGCATCGATATTTGTGATTTCTTTTAAAGTTAAAATTTCTTTTAGTTAAAATTGTTAAGTTAAAATATTTAACGTTGCAATGGGCAAATTTTTACTGGTATTTTATCAATGAGCTCATTTATTCATTAAATATCACATATTAGAAAATTAAAATAGGTAACCAGTGGAATTTTCTCGGGAATTAGTAAAAAATTAATCTGAAAAATTCTGTTTCACAATATTAAATATTCTATTAAAAACAAGAATTGTGAATGATTATGATATTTTTTTATTTGGTTACTTCTTCCTTTTTAAAACGAATCCTCTTAAAGAATGGCTGACTTCCGGTCGAAAACCTTATTTTGGAGAAGAGCATAGTCAGAATAGTTTATTTGAGACTTTACACTTTCTGATTGAAGGTCAAACGCTCACGACTCATGCGTACATTAACTTTTCTTGGCTATTTGTAGCGTTGACTAATGGCTATAGGATAAGTATCATTTTATGAATTAATAGTTTATATTTTTTATCAAATTGCTTCTCATATAATATGGGCATGATTGATTTGTTGAAATGCTTCTTTGACATATGTATTTGGTATTTGGTATTATGCAGTTAAATACATAAAAACAATCAAATGACGAACCGCTTTTGATGTTTTATGGTACACATTATTAATCTGATCACTATCGGAGATATCTCAAGGGTAAAGGTAAAAATTGATGACCACAAGTTTTGATGCGCTTAATGTAATAGTAAAGGGTTTGCTAAGTAATTACGTACTTCCCCACTATAAAATATGAATCAACTATCCAATTCAAAACTAGGATTGAATGCTAGAAAACTGCGTTTAGAATTAATAGAGAAAACATTCAAAGAAAGCATTTAGATTCTTATGAGATACGAATACAAAATTTCACTATATGCAACAATTTTTCGAACGGGAAAGCCAACCACTCCTTTTTGCATTACAATTATACAGATGATGAAAATTGTGTTTAGCATAGCAGCAGAAAATGAAAAATAAAATGATGGTTATCACAAAATACGAAACTAGTGACAACAGTAAAACCAAGAATCCAGAAGTTCATGTTTTGGTCTTGGTGGAATATAAAAAGCTGTGGTCCATTACTAACTATTGCGCATGGAATGACGATCGTCGTAAATGTTTATCAGCAACAATTTCGAAAGGTAAACGAAGCATTATGTAAAACATGTCCTGTGTTTGTAAAAAAAAAAAAAAAGTATTATTCTCCAGCATGCCACTATGAAAAACAAACATTTTCATTTGTTTTGATTTCTAAAATGCTTTCATAAACGACAGAAAATTCGGAAAAAAAAGTTGAAAATACATTTTAAACGTTTTTCAAGGAAATCAGATTTTTTCAAACGTGCAATTGAACTTCTCGTTGGACAGATATTTACCTACCTTCCTACTGAGACTGGATGCAGCACAAAGCTATATTTACGTAGGAGATCCGACCCCATAAACTCGGGCAAAAATTTCCCGTAGCCCCTGTATTAGACAGGGTCGAGCTCTTGCTTATTTTCTCCAGACCAGCCTCGTCTGGCTTCGACAAGACTAACGCCTTTGAAAATTAAATGGATAAAAAATTTGATAAATAATATTCAAATACATTTATCTTGAACTGGTCTATAATTTCTGGTAAAACGTAACATCCTAATATCTTACTGTAGTTATGGTCACCTAGTCGTGTTGTAATCGTTATCAAGCTAGTATCCTTACAATTGAACAATGAATTCGATTCTTACTGGGCACCCCATGCTTTGGGACCATGTGCCACATCGAAGCTGCGCTTAGAAAATTATTATTTTACTGTAGTTATGAAAACATTTCAGTACAGTATCGACAAAAGTTAATAGGTTTAAAACATCAGTAAGCCATTACTCCAGTGAATAATATACTTCATATATTATTTAAATTTAGCCACCGTTTGCTTCGAAATAGTCTTTTTAGGAATGTACATAGCTATTCATAAGCCTCTTTCACACTTACAAAGTATTAACTGTGGTTCCGTTTTTATCTACTGAATCTCTTCCAATCATGCAAGTGAGATGATTGATTATTTTACAACAAGTGTTCATAAATGCGCTCATTTTTTTTCACATTTTTAGCGTTTCCTGATGATTTATCGCCATTAAAGCATTATTTTTAACTGAAACTTGACCGGCCTGAAAATCTACTGACCCTTCACCCACTACTGTTCAATATAAAGAACATTCGCTGAAAGTTTAAAAAGCATTTTGAAGTTCCCGGTAGCAGATTTGCCGAACTTTACACAAAAATATAATACAGGCACTTTACTCGAATGTGTCAGCCACCATAAAACAGTAGAACCAGTCTAAAACAGCATTATAAAACTTATTTTAATAACCGAATACGAGTAGATAGCACAGTTATTAGGCCTACTTAGGAGGCTCGGTACTAATGAAGGTTAAATGAGCGTGCATTTCCGTTGAGCAGGTTAATAACAGAACGTATATTCTGAACTTTCTGATACTACTTCATTAAACCGTTTTGGCTCGGGCTTGTTTTTTAGATGTAGTTCCAAATATTGGTTCATGTTAATATTTCGTGTCTTTTTTTTAATTATCTACTTTTGTCTAATGTAGGTACTTATTTACTTACAAATATGACAGTCGAGGGTTAAAATGGGAACTGATAACCGTATAAAAATTGCTCAAGCTCTCTGTGCACTTCTCAATTTGGATAAGCTTTAGGTGCCGGGTTTTGATCACAGCAGATGTAATAACTTGCTAGGACAACTCTACTGAGGCCCGAGCCCAATATTCATTTGAAAACACACGACCCTGTTTGATCAGTGAATTAATTAATTCAATAATCAAACTGTAGATAAAATTTAATATATTTATTCTATTCAGCATGAATTTGACAACAAACAGAAACGGACTGATTGCTGTGAAAGTAAAGTGTGAAACATTTGATTCAAATCTGTATGATCGATGAATGGTTGAGCTCCTACTTTTGTCGTTATATGACTTGTTAAAAAAAATAGGATTCTTCGCAGTAACTACGTCATCAATTTTTACAAATAATGTAATCAGGTTATCCTTTTGAAGATTAGAACAACATAAAGACTGATTTAATTGTCAAACAAATTTTAAGTTCAGAAAGAATACAGCAATGAAAGTAAATCAGTTTGATTAAAAGCGTTTAAAAGACTAAAAAAAAATAGAAAGATTTTTGCAGCAGGTGCACTTCAACGGGGATTGGACATCAAGAGGTTATTTGCTTTAATTCTTTAAGTCCAGACTTAAAATAATCAAAAGATGAGATTACGAACAGAGAATAGGAAGCGTAGATTATTATTATTGAATAACACACACACATACAAGCACACACACATACACTCTCTTTCTACCCCCTCTCTCTCTCACAAACACACATACTCCCTCTCTCACGTGTACACACATAATTCTCACCAACTCTTTTAATTCCTGTGATAAGTTTATTCCTTTACACATTTTTCTATATGTTTTCTGTCACAATGTAAGTCTTCCTCATACATTTAATTACATAGTGTAGCAGCGACTTTTTCAACAGAACCAACCTGTAGTTTACGGTGTATCTATACTGAGTGAACCTTAGTTACAGTTTTTAGAAGAGAACGCATAATTTGGCATGATCACCAGAACAAGACCAGTAATCTTAAAACCTCGCTTACGATGGCTTGTTACTTCGTGCTAGAAACAAACATCGATTGCTTCCGAATAGTTCCGTCTAACTTGTTTCACTTACAATGCTTGGATCAATTCGTGGTTTGCTTTTTTAACACTTTGTAAGGGTGCTTCACTTGGAATCCCCCTTCCAGGCTAATATTATCAAGAAGGTAAGAAAATAAATTAACCATGGTGAAATTCGAATCAAGATCTAATGCTAACATTCTACGCATCCACAACTTTTTCTTACAAAAAAAACAAAACAAAAAAAAACAATCTTTCTCTTTCATTCTGTCAGTTTTAACTCTTTATTATTGTTATGTATGTTGGTTTACCGTAACAACTTTTTCTTTCATCTTTTTATTCAATATTTCCACCCTTTTTCTTTTGTTTTTGTTTCACATCTTTTCATTGGCATTCCTTTATTTTATTATCGTTCTCTCTTTTCATAATTACTATTGGCTAATCAATTTTGTTAAAATTGCGATAATTCACCGCCACCTTTCTGTCAAATTGTTTCCAATAACGAAATACTGAAAAATGAGGGAGGCAAAGAAACAAATATTGCCATATGTTTTTTTTTATCTACCACGTTTTCAATCATTCCCTTTATGTGAACCTCTTTTACACACTCAAACGCTCCTCAAGAACACTACCACTAAAAGAAAAGGTTACTTTTTCATTATACTCTGAGGGGAAATGTGCATTTTTACATTAACTCAATTGAGATTTTAGTAATTCTATCTTCTTAGCTATGCCTATTCATCAACTCAAAGCGGAATTAGATCTAGGGTAAGGCAAAATTTAGGAAACTGAATTTCAGTAGCTAATCTCATGACATATCAAGTGATGTCATATTTACACTCTTTATAAACTATTATAAAAGCTAAAGTGTAATATTTTCTAACTGAAAAAATACTATCTGCTTTTAATTTTTAAAATGTCCATGTCCCCAAAAGGAAAAACATTTTGTCTAGTTTAGAATATTTTCTCAGGATGTGGGTGATCAAGGCTATCCACAGCTTCCTGTTCTTTGAAGCTCTAAGCAACGTTTATACTATGACCACAATCGACTTACAAATTTTTTATTAAGTTATTTTGTACTTTAATCATTCAATAGTCACCTTCAATAGTCCTAGTGAGTGTCCAATTCTCCAAACTCTTCTTTATTATATGTTCCAGACATTTCAACTGTTTATTTCTGGTTTTCCTATTCATTTTTTTAAAACTTCCTCGTTCTGTCCATGATTTTATCTAATTCAGAATGTAAATCTTTTTAATAATCATTTCACCTTAATCAAGGCAGTACTGTCACTGATACACTGGTGGTTATATGAGAGAAGAGCAAGAAGAAAAACGAAGAAGATTCAGGGGGTGTCGGAGAAAGGATAAGAGAAAGATGGTAATACTGATGCAAAGGGAGTTACGTATGAGTAGTGAGAACAAGCTACAAGGGGTGGTGAGGAAAAGATAAGAGAAAGTTGAGAAACAAGGAGATAAATTGTGGCGACTGAAATTGCACTTAAACTCTTGGAGAGTGTAGCTATCAGGGAAGCAAGTATACAGAAGGTAGTTCCACAGGCGTGAAATGCGGGGAAAAAACAACTTGAGTAGAAGTGGTTGTTACATTTGACAGCTTTGACAATAAAAGAGTGAAAAAGATAGAGGGAAGTCACATCGCGTCGTTGAGAAAGTGATAGTCGTTGAGCTGCTAAATTGAGATTGATTACATTGCAGAACCGCTATTTAAATTTTGTTGATAACCTCGAGATGAATAGCATGAACGCCAGACCAGATACTGCAACAGTATTCAATGAACGGACGAATGGTAGAGTTGTATATGTGCAAGATGGATTCTGACAAGAAAAACTTCCTTACCCGACACTATAATCCGACATTTCTAGCAGTAACTGTAGCATCTGATTCGATGTAGTCGTTCTACATGAGGTCGGCTGAGAGAGTAGGACAGAGGAGGTGCAATGTACTGCTTTCTGAGAGACTAGCGTAATCCATACTGACGAGAGGTAGCAGAGTTTGTTAAAGGAGAGCAGCTTTGTTTCAGAAGTATTCAAATTTAGGGGCCATTTCTTGCTTAGTACACCACAGATTAGAGGTCTTTTTCAAGAGTAGCAGCGAAGTTTAGTTTGTCACCCTTGGCAGATTTCTTTTTGAGACGGGAGTAAATGGTGGTGTCGTCAGCGTAGACGCTTACTTGTGAACTGATTACATCAGGAATATCATTGATGCAGATCAGAAAGTAGAACCCAAGACAAAGCCTTAAGGAACACTCGTGTTCATGTGATAGAATCCGGAAGAATACCCGTTTAATACGGCCCTCATTACGCAATCTGACAGGAACGAACAAGCGTCTAGCTATACCACAGCCTTGTAGTTTACAAAGAAGGTCAACATGCCAAACCCTGTCAAACGCTTTGGGGATATCCAGGTCGGAAGCTCGAGCCTTAGCCGTTCTTATTGAGAGCCTGGTATATGTATTCGGTTTAGAACTATCGATTTAAGACAATTCGGACGAAGTAGGAAAGTTATTAGATTAATATGCGTGATTCTCACTATAATTTGAAATTTCTAAATCTGCTTTTAAACATTCAAATTCACTTTATCTTTAAACAGCAGTCAAAACGGCACATCCAAGAATAATTTCTTTTAGCGCAACACTACTAACACTATGAAAATAATGAAAGGCTCTCTGGTTAAATCAATGAATTTATTTCAGATTGATTTTTAATTAAGTATAATTTGACAAAAATACATGATCAAGTAATATAACCCTATGTCTAATTAACTAATTACAAATCCGTATTATTCTTTTGCTTGTATTATTTTTATCATATATGAATCTACAATTCGCCCTTGCTTTAAATGTTTCTGACACATCTGGTTTGGTGCTCCTGCTCTATCTTTGATAAAATCCAAAGAAGAATCTGCAATGTTATTAGTCGTGACCTGGTTCAGGGCAAGAACTGTGGTGTCATTCATTTTATTATAAGAATGCTATAAAGACGAGCAACACAAATGCAGAAAAACATATACCTATGTTATATAGATTACACCATAGTATTTCATAAGGTACGACATAGAAAGTTATTTGAACTGTCAGGGAAACTTTATTTGCAAAACATAATGATAGAATAATCAGTAATATTTACTGGGAACAAATTTGCTGGGAACAATTTGCTGTCAGAAAATGATTGGAACAAGTAATACAAGCAAAAGAAAAAACGGATTTTTAATTAGTTGTTAACAGACATAAGTTTATATCACTTGATCATATATTTTTGTCAAGTTATACTTCATTAAAAATGAATCTGAAATAAATTCTTTGATTTAACCAGAGAGCGTTTCATTATCTTAGTAGTGTTAGTTGTGTTACCGTATTGCACTAAAAGAAATTATACTAGGTTGTGTCGATTATACTGTCGTTTGAAGATAAGGCGAATTTGAATTTTTAAAAGCAGATTTAGGATGAAATAGGCGCCACATCGTTTGGCTCTCTGTTGTATTATTAATCACTAAGCTATACTCTCAATCCTTCCTTTTAATATAAATATAAGTAAAAAGTTCATTTCCGTTTTATATGTTTTAGGTCAGAAGACCTCAGCTGAAGGTCACATTACTATTGCTCATTATAAAACTGGGTGGAGTTATTCTCTGTGTGTTTTGGAGAGTTGCGGACGAGCGACTGTAAACACAGCGAATTTCACTTTATTTATTCTTTGTACATGGGTGTGGAGTGTGTATTAAGTTTAAACAAAGTAACAGTTTAAACAGCAGTATCACTTGGCCATATTTGATTGACCCATTTGATGAACACTTGTTTGCATGATATGACAAAAAATTGCTTAGTAATAGAGAATAAAAGGTTTGTTTTTCGGTCATAACTCTGTTTTTAAACATGAAGATTTTAAAATGAATCTATATAATGCATACACCGATTAGGTCGATCTTAATCGATGTTATCTGGTATAAAGGAAAAGAGAAAACTAAATCATTTATTTTTATTTAGATAACTGAAAAATATACATATGAATAATTGAAGAAACGTCGATAAAAATGATGGAGATAAAAATTTGTATAATTTCTCCCTCAGATCTACAAAGTTATTTTTAAATATTTTCGTTGCGGTAGAGTTTCTCGAAAAAAAATTGAGAAATTTTTGCCTGTTAAGACTTTGAATTCCATTTGAGTCACATTACACGTGCTAATGCCCTCGGGAAGGGTATGAATCCATTTCTCCTGTCTGTCCCCCAGCTATGGGCAAATAGCAGGACAGACCGAACTTGTATAGCCTTGGGTGGCAACCGGTCTAGGAGAAGGGAAACTCTGAATTAAAAAATGTACGTGGCCCTGGTGAAGCGCATACTATGCAGCTAAAGGACAGGCTTGTTCGCATTGATTCGATGATCCCGACTACAGTCGACTTCTTTTTTTAAGGTGGATTACAGTAACATATAATTGGACACTATTTCTATATAACTTCCTGTTTGCGTGATTTTAACATCATAACGCAGTAAAAGAAACTTTGGGAGGAATAAATATTTCCCTACGAACTTTTTCTTCTATGTGCTGCATCCCTTCAGGACGTAGGCGATCATGACCTTCCACATCTCCCTATACCTTGTAGCACTTAACACTTTTTCTCTTGCTCTCTTGCATCTGCTCAAGTCTATCAAGTATGTTATGCGTTATATTTAGTAGAAGTCGTACATAAACACTACCGACCATAAGTTTGGGACCACCCAAATTTTAGCAGAATCAAATTCGCCGAAATTGTATTTTTTGTTATTCTTATGCAGATGTCAAGTAAAAAAAAAAGTATTCTTTTCAACTTTAAAGTAAACATTTACTCAGTTTGCTACTTGACTCCTCTTATTGTGATCAAGTTTTTTGCCGAAAATTCAGATTTATTCAGATATTATAATTATGGTATAATTTATTATTGTAAACCATATTACTACAGTATAAATGGCAAGAAAGAAACAGATTAGCATTGAAAAAAGAGCTCAGGTTGAAATTCTTTCGAAAGAAGGAATATTCTGAACGTGTTATTGCTAAAAAATTAAGCCTATCAAAAAATGGCATGCATTATTGCCTTCAACGACTTTGTGAAACTGAGTTAAATACTGACAAAAAAAGATCTGGTAGGCCCAGAGTAATATCTATTGTAGAGGATAGGCACTTGATTATATCTAGCAAGAGAAACAGAAGAAAAACCGCCCCGGAATTAACAATTGAAATGAATTCTACTCGGCAACATCCAGTATCTGTTACTACTGTTAAGAGACGACTTCATTCTGCTGGGCTTAAAGACTGTGTAGCAGTTAAGAAACCACTATTAAAGAAGGAGAATAAGGGATGAAATTGATCGTACAGTCCGAAATGAACTTTTTAAAAATAAACAAATGTTGTTTAAATGCTTGCAGGATGCTTGGAAATCACTTCCACCAACTTATTTTTATAAATTATTAGAAAGAATGCCAAAGATTTGCTCTGCAGTAATAAAGACTCATGGTGGTTTCTTTGTGTTATAGTGGAACATCTTGCCATCCCCGAGAATAGAATGCTCTAGACTATAAGAGACGGTGACGAGCGGTGCGAAAGAAGAGCAAACGTCTTAAGCGAATATATTCCCTACTTGATAGTTTATTCCGCTCCTACTCGTTAATTGCTTATCTGTATCTTATTGTTAATTGCACAGTAGTACAATAAATCCGTTATATCGTATTCCTGTGTCGAGTACCATTCTTCCACTAAATTTTACACGGATATTCCTTTCCGGGATATATCACAATGATGAAAAGAAAATATGAATTAACTTCAATTAAATTTGAAATTACTCTATGTTAATTTTGGTTTTAATTATTGTACAATTGTGAGCAACAATGAAATATATCTAGATTTATTCTTCGAAGACATAAAATTTGTCATTTCTTTCTCTTAGAGAATAAATCTAAGTGGTCCCAAACTTCGGTAGTGTATATTTATTTTTCATCCGCTCCGTCCCACATATTTATTTGTAGACATTTTAACAAAACAATGACCGAAAGTTATTCTTTGAAGCTCTAGGAACAATTCTTGCGCAGAGTAAGCTTTCTTTCTGTGTCACTCTCTCATTCTCTCTCTCTCTCTCTCTCTCTCTCTCTCTCTCTCTATATATATATATATATATATATATATATTACAGGTTTCATTGAAAATGAGAGACAAGGTATTATCATTGTTTTTTTTTTATGACAATACCGTGTCTTTGATTTTCAATGAAACCTGTATAAAAGAGAGATTGTTGCCCAAATACACTATATATATATATATATATATTGGTTATAAACTCCCTTTTCGCTAATCCATTTTCAGATCGTAGAAGGAAACTAAAGAAAAAAATTAAATGCCTTCTTTGTCAATTTTAAAGTTTAATTTAAATTTCATTTGACTCAGCAGATAAATATTCAAATTTGAAACTGGATTCTGTACTTTTCTGGTAAGTCTTGTTGTTGAACCTCTGTGTTTATGGTATGAACGTTTATTTTAGGAAAGATTTAATAGTATCGTAATTGAAATATATTTGGTAGAAGTCAATATATATATATATATATATATATTCATCCGCTTCTTACGAACCAATCTGGAGGATTTATGAATTTTTACCTTTCGTTATTGCTTTTTCAGCAGTGCGTTGTGGTGCAATGGATATCGGCTCGGAATGAGAAATCGGGAAACCGAGCTCGAATTCCAGTTGAATTCCTTGCATTCACTTACGCACAAATACCCTTGAAAATATGTTAATCCGTCTCTTCACTCCAGTTTTGGGTTAAATAACAGGACAGATTTGGTAATATAAACTTTGGATGGTAACCAGTCTACCATAAAAGTAATGGCAAACTACCGCGGGATCATCTTCTGCCCAGTCAGTTATGTCTCTTTCGAGACATGATCGCACAAGCATGTATCACGTATGGCACTTAACTGACTGACTGAGCAGTAAATTCAAGCGACAGTAATATGAATGCCCGTTTGTTATTCTAACTGGGTGACTGCAAAACAGTTTCAGCCGCTAATCACGTGTTATATAAAGTGATATCATGCTTACACTTATATAAGTTACCGTAAAAGCTAAAAGTTCCAAAAGAACACCCCCCCAAATAAAAACGACAAACAAAAAACAGATATCATCTGCTCCTTCTTTTAAAATGTCCATGTCCCAAAAAGGAAATAAATAATTTTGTGTAGTTTATAAAATTTCATCATTTTGTCTAGGTTAGAATATTTTCTCAGGATGTAGGTGATCAAGACCATCCACAGCTTCCTGTCCTTTGTTGCTCTAAGCAACGTTTGCCATATCATCACCCTCAGTCGGTGTTCTACAACCCATTTAAAAGATTGTTTCGTAGGTAATTTTCTACTGCCCGTCTTGCCTTCAATATGCCCAGTGAGTGTTAAATTCTCCAAACTACCTTACTCATGATGTACCCTAGAGATTTCAACAGTTTATTTCTGGATTTAAGTATAAGTATCCTTATCTTTTCTTTCCATGGTATTCTCTGAGAACGTAAATGTCTGTTAAAAATATGAATATTATAACAATCTTACATTCGTCTACTATTCGCCCTTGTTTTGAATATTTCTGCCACATCTGGTTTTCTGCTTTTGTTTAGATATCATTGATAACATCCAAAGAAGAATCTGCAATTCCTCTTGACCTGGCGTCGTGTTCTGGCATTTCGGCTTCTGTGAACTTTTCCACCGTAGTTTCCCTGGGCCATTTCTATAAATACTATTATGGTAATTGTTTTGATAAAGCTTCCTCATATGGTACCTAGACTTTATAAATTCAATCACAGAACTAGTCTGGCAGCTTTATAACCGATTTATAGTAGAAATGGCTAGATGGAACTGTGAGTTCTGTGTTAAGTGTTTCTTCTTTCACACTTCTCGCTTGTGAAACACTCTTTCGGCTTCTTGCTTTCCAGTTAAGTTTGATTTAAAAAATTTAAATGAAATGTCAATCGTTATCTCCCATCTTCTTAATATCTGTTCTTTTATTGTTCTCGCTCCTTAATAATGTTTTTCGTTTTCTTATAATATTTGACACCCACAGTAACTTAGTGGTTTTGTTACCTTGCTTGGGTTGAAATGAATAAAAAAGTATTAAAGCGAGAGAAATTTTGAGGGAAGTAGAAATTTATTGGCACACATTAACGGTAGAGCAGTGGACTTAAAAGTAGGAGGCTAATTCTTAATCTAAAATATTCTTAATAGAATTTACTTGAAATAAATATCAAGGTTGTTTAGTATTCAGCCACTCATAATAAAAGAACATTTTTTAAGTTTCAATTACCAACAGGTTAGGAATTTATTGATCCACATTTGTACATTGAAGTGAAGGAAAGTATCGATAAACTTGGTTACATCATGGGTTCAGTCGGTTTTCTTCATAAAATGTTTCATTTACAAGGGTGGAAGTATTAACCTGGCAATAAATATGGATTATTTATAAAATATAAATATAACATATGAAAGAAAATATTTTTTCTTTAATAAGATTTCTCGAATATCCAGGCTGGTAGACGAAAAAAATATATATATACTGTTTAATAAATGGGGCGTCTACTCAAATATGGGTATCCACTAAAAATAACGTTTAAGTGATAAAATTTGTCGGATTAACAAATAAAACGATAATTACTTCTTGAAAAATTACTTTGATACGAAACTGAAAAATATGAACTTTCGAGCATCTGGGGTGGATTTTCACTTATAAGGCACTATTCGGACTTGATTAAACAGTGAGACTTCCCCTGAGAAAGTCTGTCTGGAGCACGATGGATCACACGATGGTTTCTCCTGCAAATGTGGACGTAGGTTTGGATCTCACCAGAGATCTCATATTTCCTTTAATAAGATTTCTGGAATATTCAGGCCGGTAGATGAAAATAAATGAATATACTGTTTCATAAATAAACAGAACCTCTACTCAAATATATTCATCCACTAAAAATAACTTTTAGCGTGATAACATATATGTGTTTGCAGGATGTATAATCTTGCAAAAACATATATGTTATCACGAAACAAAATCAGAGAATATATTAGTTGTAAAAATATACTAGGTGAAAATAAAATCTACTCGTATATGCTATTTTAGTAGATAAACCATACGTGTGAATGAAAGAAATCGTAGTTACTTTTAATGTCTTTTTTATATTTTTTGTTCAAGTGGCAAAAAAATTATAAGCGCTGATATAAATCTAAATCTAATCTAAATATAAGACAAGTTATTTGTTTAATAATTATTAACAATAAAAGGAACGATATCAGTTAAGTTCTGGTAGCGTAATGTTTATTAGCGCTGAAAATGGAATCGTCAGGCTGTTGCCATTTACTGTTAAGCAAGAAAAGTGGTTTAACCATGAAGAAGATATTTGAAGAAACTATTGTTGCGAATATAACAGAGAAAATGCAGCAAATTAAGAACATTAGCTAAATACATAAAGGCAACGAAACTACCGCCTTTAATTAAACATCACAGAGAAAAATATTTTTTGCTGGAATAAGAATTATATGAAGACTGATTTCTCAATAGTAATTTTTAGAGATAAATGTCGAGACACATTGGATGGACCTGATAACCAGGGGGCTAAAATTTTGGTCCATCATGAAAATAGCTAAAAATACGATTTAAAAAGCAACAGTAAATGGAGGTGAAATAATGTTTTTGTTTAGTATTTTGAACAATTTAGTATATTAAAATAATTTCAAAAAATTATTGTATATTCTTTTATAATATATTTTTCAGTAGATCACAGTCAAGTATATGTTTATATGCAAGACACAGTTTTTTCCCTTTCTGCAAAGAGAACTATTGCTCACCTTACCCACCACCCACCAAAACGAGTTTCACAGATACGAAATTGTCACGGGACCATTATTCTGCGACTATTCACACCAAACTAAATAAAATAACTCTTGGTACACGGAAAGTCAGAACCTTGAAAATCTAAGAGAGCTAGAAAATGTAAAACAGGAGCTGATCAGATTAAACATCAACAAAATTTTAGGAATATGCGAAACGAGGTGACCGAACAATAGATACTTTGTCAGTGACAGCCACAGAATTATATATGCCGCCGGTGAAAATAATGAGAAAGGAGTCGGCCTGATACTTGATCAAGAAATGAGGAAATGCATTTTGGGATACTGTTAGTTATCTGAAATAATTCTTGTAGTTAAACCGAAAGAGAAGCCCCTCGATATATTTATTATAGTGGTATATGCACCGACAACACAAAGTACAGAAGAAGAAAACGAATATTTTTACTCCATACTAGACAATACCAAGGCTGAGTGCAAAGCACAAGAAATTAGAATTATCATGGCAGATCTGAATGCCAAAGTTGAAAAAGAGATAGAAGGTTAAACGGTGAAACGAATTTTGAATTGGGTAACTGCAATGGCCAAGGTGAGAAATGGGTCCAATGGTGCACAGCAAATGACCAGGTAATAACCAAAACCTGGTTTTGCAAAACACCCTAGACAATTATGAACATGGAGGAGCTCATGAGGAGAAACGAAAAACCAAATTGATTATATAACTATCAATAAGGGACTCAGGAACGTAGTTCTTCACTGCGAAACCTATCAAAATACCAACTGCGGGAGTAACCATTTTCCAGTTATATGCAAACTCCATCGAACATTCGGCTTGGTGAACCACATAAAAAACTCATCATCCGGATTCTGATGAACAGAACGCGTAGTAGAATCGGCCCATAGATAGAACAAGAAAAGTGCGGGTTTGTCGAAGACACCGGAACAAGCAATGTGATATTTATGTTCAACATGCTATCTGAAAGTGCAATACAAATGCAGAAGGCCGTATGCCTGTGTTTTATAGATTACGTAAAGGCGACACAAAGACTTGTTAGAGATGCTCGACAAACTCGACATATCCGCGAAAGACATTATAGTTATCAAGTATTATATTAGCAGCAAACTGCATGCATACGGAGAGGAAATGAATTCAGCCCATATACGAAAATAGAAAAGTGTGTAAGACAAGGATGTGTCATCACACCGGATCTATTCAAGTTGTACAGTGAAGCAACTCTGAGTGAGTTAGAAGTTCCACCAGGATTTAACATTGGTGATCAGGATCTGAACAATATAAGATACGCAGATGATACAGTGCTGATAGCAGACACGGAAAGAAAAATACAGGGCCTCCTACAGATGGTAGCAAGAGAAAGTGAGGCGAAAAGGCTAAACATAAACTTCAAGAAAACCAAATGCATGGCCATCAGCAAAAACAGGATCCCAAATTGCTAACAGGTACAGAAATTTAAATACCTAAGAAATACCTAAGAAATACCTAAGAAATACATAAGAAATACCTAAGAAGCATTCTGATAGAGAAGGGGAAGTGTAACACTGAGACCCGAAGGTGGATTGGCATGGGGCCAAAGGCGCATTTCTAAAGCTAAGCAGAGTATTGAGAGACAAGAAGAAAAGAGTACTGGATCTGATATCTGTCCTCCTATATGGCAGCAAGAAGCAACAGAAATGTGGCTCTGTAGAAGGATGCTGAAGATACCATGGACCGAAAATGTGAGCAACGTCGAGGTTTTGAAGAGTATACTCACAGGCCGAATAGAGGGAAAGAGTGACATGGGAAAGCAACGCGAGACCTACTTGATGTGCTTAAGTAGATGAATGGCGAAATAGGGTTTGAGAGTGATATCAAGAGGAAAAATATTAAGAGCAACAAAGGATAAGAGCAACTGGAAAGTCATGATCGCCAACGTCCTGAAAGGACACGGTACATAAAGAAGAAGAGATTAGTAGAATGGTCTTTCCGGATATTAATTCACTCGAAAACATTAGGTCCACTATTAAAAGGGGTTTATATGAAAATGGAATAAATCGTTCAAGTAAAAAATGTAACAGATTTAATAGAAACTACTGTTAATTTTTTTCATTGTTAGTCTACGAACAAGTTGATGAATCTACGTATTCGTGTATATATCATTGTCGTAATTGGCAATCATAATTAAGTTTAGGTATGAAAAGATATTAGGATATAAACCAAAAAAAAAAGCTTAAGCTTAAACAAAAAGTTTCGACTGATGAAAAGCATTCAAATGTTTACTTTATTTTCAAATTCATATTTCCGAAAAGTAAACATGTCTTACACAGCAGATGGAAGAAATACGTGCTAAAATTAAATGAATTTTAATCGTTAACACTCCTTTGGAAATTGTTCGGTTGAGTACATTCTAAATCATTTCTCTTTCCAAACAGACAACCCATTGTTACCATTGATTCTGGTGTTTATTTTTAATTACATTTGTGTTTGGGACCTTTGTCGATAACAGCAAGTAATGTGTAAACAAAGATAACAATGTTTTGTAAAGTTGTTTTTTTTTCTTCATTCCGGTCACTAATTGTACTTGGTTTCCTGGAAGCATTTAGCCAAAATGCTCTTCTATTTCATATATATATATATATATATATATATATATATATATAAAATAAAAGGAATATTGTATAGGTGTATGCATTTTGGGTGAGATTTACAGAATTAAACGCTGCGCATATAGTGATGATTCAACATTATTTACATTCTTCGGGCCTGTTGTCCTCCTTAGCTTCATTAATGGTGATATTTACGACGTTTCGGCCGTTGTACGCTCCGACCTTCTTAAGATGACTGGAATTTTGAACTGAAAACTTTATTTTAATAACCGGGGTATATTTTTCTCACCCCGTGAATCACTAACTTAACTCGTCCCATGAGTCATTTGACTTAACTGTCAAAGTTTGTTTTTGATTGCTACTACTGTGACAGAAGTGACGAACAAAACAAGTGAACTCACAACCCTTTGGGTCAAGTCACTGAATCTAACGCTTTATTCATTGGAACCATGTGTCCTTGAGAATAAAAATAACAATAGTATAAGGCACATGGCCTAGTGGATAAAGCCTTGGTGAGATCCAGTGTCTTGACTCAGAGTTGTGAGTTCAAAACCTGACGACAATAATGGCAAACAAAACAAAAACTTGAGAGTTGAGTTAAATGGAAATAACTAAAACATCTAGAAGTGACATGGTTCATAGAACAAGAACAATATAGCCAAGTGATCGAAATAAAGGGTTTGGTTCAAAATTCCAGTTACCTGATGACGATCGGAGCAAAGAACGGCCGAAACGTCGTGAATATGACAATGGCATATATATTGCGACCCCAGTTTCTGAGAAATAGAAGTAGGACTATCATATTTTTTTAAATAATGATATCGCCCCAAGCAAGGCATTTTACTGCCACTGTTTGGCAGGGGGTTACATAGGAGGAAAGTTATGAGAAAGAGTGACAGGTTATAGGGGATGTCGGGAAGTGGGTAAGAGAAGGATGAGAAAGCTGATGAGAGTGGAGTGGACGGAGAAAGAAGCAATACTGAGCATCATCTTTGATATATTTCATAGAAAATAAATGGTATTTGTATATCCTGAGATGAGGCATTTTGTACACTATTTTCATTATTCAGACCATTGTCCTCTTTACTGCCAAGTTTACAACATTTCGGCCGTTGTACGCTCCGGCCTTCTTCAGATGCTAAGACTTTCGAATGGAATCCTTTATTTCATTCGCTGAGGTATATCATTTTCATTTCATGTGCTATGCCCTTCTGGTTGCCATGTAGTTATCTCCCTTTAGCTCAACTCACCTAAGTTATAAGTTCACCACTGCTGTAGCCTGGTATTGAACTCACAACTCTTTGGGTCAAGTCACTTGAACTAACCAACGTCTATATCTACTGAGACATGTGTCCTTGAGGAAACATCTGGAATTTATAAGCCTAATGTCTCTCAGTGACCATTCTATTACAAGATTTTAGAAGGGTTCAAGAAAATGACTACATGGCTACCTGAAATGGCATCGCACATTGAATGAGAATGAAATACCCCAGTGATGGTAATAAAGGATTCGGTTCGAAATTCCTAGCATTTGAAGAAGGCCTAGCGTACAACAGCCGAAACATCGTAAACATGGCAGTAAAAATGAAGACAATAGTCCGAATAATTTAAATAGTGAAAATGAATGGTCTTCATTTATTTTTTTTAGACAAAGCTACACGAAAAAAATGACTAAAACACTTACCGCAAAATATCTTATATGAAAATTTAGATAACGTACTTTTGTTTTCGTTAATTGTCTATGTATAGTGCAACCTATTACAAAAATGCATGATTTTTAACATTGTTGTGTATAGTGAAATCCCGCCACTTTTTGCGTAAAAAAGAACTGATTATATAAACTTGCACTGTACTCGGGTATCTAACGACTGACTCAAATCTATCCGTTAGAACTATTGACAATATACCCAGCTATCAAGCGTTTCTAATATTCTTGAGAAGGTAGATTTCTTTCATTGATACCGATCACAGACCTTTAACTTTCACCGTACTCAGTCCTCTATTAAACTTTAAACACTACTGCTACTGATATTTGTAGGCGTAGTTCAAAACAGTTGATTTTTTAAACCATCAGATTTTATTAGTGGGTTTTTCTTGATCTTTCGCCTGAAGCAAATAGTAACAGATAAGATCAACGATTATCATATAACTAGAAAATCAATACCAATGTTTTCATTGGCATCACACGAATCCATAGATACAATGCAAAGCTGAAAGAATGTCAATTTATCGTGATAGCCTGCACCGCTATCACTTTCGTATTTCGGCCTTCATATTTGTGCTTCATCTCTCTCAACTCTCTACCTATATATATATATATATATATATATATATATATATATATATATATATATATATGGTAACTACTAGATTTTGCTCAAATAAGATCCGCCTCCACACTCTTCGAATCATTTGTAATGGCTTCTGTCTCGTTTCGGCTTCCACGGCCCCTAAGATGATTCTTCAGGCAAGCATCCAATTTCATATGTATCATGCATATATGACAGATAAATTCTGTATCCTTCATGAAGTTGATTAGATCTGCAGGTCATACATTTCTCCTGTGTACTATCATGTGCCTTCTCACTCCAGATGATGACCTAAAAGTCTTGTTGCAAACAACATGAGTATTATTGGTAGAACGATGAGGCCGGTTGGATTGTTTCTGTTTGTTATGATGACCTTTCAGGCGACCTTCCCTTAACAGCAGTATACACACACATCAGATTTCCAAGAATGCACATTAGTTTGTAAATTAGAGTTAGTGATCTTCGGAGATCAGGCTTGATTTGAGCATGTCTGTATACATACACAAATCCACCTTAAACTACAAATTTTTCCTACGAACATTTGACATATGTAAACATTCTCATAAGCTAATTATTGCACGGCCTAATATTTTAAGAGCTTTATCACGCACTTTCACAACTATTGTAAATATTATCTTGCATCTAATCTTTTCTCGTTCTTGTGCATATAAATAAGTATTCGTTATATAATTTATGATTTTTCAGATACTTTTGGTACAGTTTGAAGATCACGCAAATTCAATCTAGCTGGCAGATTCAGAGTTAACATAATCGTTAATCATGTGGCGGCAACAATTTACTTCAATCGATTCTTATTATTTATTTTAGTTTTATGTGCTCGAAAATTTCCCGGCCAAAATTTGTCTTACCAAATTAAAAAAAAAGGGTTAAACACAGATCCATGGATGTAATACAATTCAAACATAAGCATACATGATGGTTTGTAAAACCTTGTGTTTGGAACAGACATGTTTCTTTATATCGAACAAGCTTTTAAAACCGACCATTACAAAGTTGGCAGACATGAAACATACATTTTGTTGTCATTAGTTCTATTTTGTGACTTGTTTGCAAGTATTTTCAACACATCAGCTAGCTTACAAATTCTTCGAAAAATATGACATGAATTCTCTGTACGTAATTTCATTTTGTAGTTGGTAGATGTTCTGTCACGAGCATTTCTCATATGACGTCATTTTCTTGCTTTACTCAAGAAAGCCTACCACAAACATCGCAACTGTGACCATTATTGTCAACTATATGGTCTACAGTTTCTACACCAAGACCTTTTCAGACATTTATTTTTAGCTTTTCATTTTCAACCCAAGAACGCAATCGCAAGCAACATTTTCATCATGAATCTTCACCCGCCAAGTGGTACAGTCCTCTGCACGAAATTCCCAATTATATGTACTGATGTTTGAAGATTCAGGGACTATTTCATGCCATCATTATAACGCTGCTTTGGCTTATAATCTAGTTGTTTTCTGTTAGCAAGGTTTAAAACATACATACATACCGTATCTATTTACAGCTTAAATGTGGCACAAGGCCAAAAGTATGGGCACGTAGTAATGATCAAAATGACTACTTAGTTGTAATGGTTCTAGCAAGACAAGCTTGCTAACCATTATATCACGCAGAAGTGCTCCCTACGAAGATGTATGTATGTATAAAATTTTAATTACAATAAAGTTAATATTTCTTTAAAAGAAAACAAAAACGATTTCGTTTGAAATTTTAATTTTATTACAGTATCAAAATCTTTCAAACTTCGTTAGTAATACATAATCCGACAAATAACAATAAAAATATAACTTTTTCTCTTGTTCATTCGTCCGCCTCTACTTAATTTTTCCCTTTTACAAAAGGATCGGCTAACGTATTCCACTGCCTTCAGTTCTGTTGATTCTCTGAAAATAAAGGCAGAACATTTAGCACAACAACCATTTCAAGTATAAAAGATTAAAAACCAAAACCTTTTCTTAATTTTATACTATATTTTGTTGAAATGTTCAGATATTTTTCATTCTTTTTAAATTGAATTTTAAGTATTATTTGCCCTCGTTTTGAAGATAGTTCTGCCTTATTTGAAAGATATTACACGAATAAATTGTTATTACATTTAAGAACGTAAGAAGAAAAATAAAACAGCCATACACAGAGAACCATTCGCCTGTTTTTCGTCTTCTCTTTGTTTTCTGTAAAACTTAGAAACTCCTCTCCCATAGCAGTTGCGGTTGCTCAAAAATTACGAAAACATATCTACATGCCTGTTACTTGTGTATATTGATCAGGGACAACTAATTTAATTATTAATTCCCATGAAATTACACAGCATCTAATCTAAACTTATTTATAAATGGAATGTGTGTGTGTGTCTGTGTGTGTGTGTCCGTTACCTATAAACTCCGAAACGGCTGAACGATTTTCTTGAAAATTTACACAGTTGTACTATAAGCGCCTGGGAGTGTTCTTAGCTAGGTTTTGTGTTGAGGTACTTTCGATAAATATCGAAAATCGATAATCGAAAAAATCGGGTTATAGAAGGAGTGGTCCAATTTTAATCAAACTTGATACACATAGACAAAGACATAAAAAACTATATTCAGAAGTTTTAAGGTTGCAGTTCTTACAATAGTGCAAAAAAAATTGATAATATATATATATATATATATATATATATAAAAGGCAAGATGTTTGTGTGTGTGTATCTGTTTATCTGTCTGTATGTCCTTTATGCAAATCCACAATTTTTATCCGATTCTCACCAAACTTCACACAAATATTCTTTAGGCTGAGTCTGAGCTTCAGGACCATAGATTAGTTTTAAAGCTTTCATTACACCCGAGCAACGCCGGGCTATACTGCTAGTTCTTGTTAAATTCGATTTGAGACATGTAAAAGTTAATGGTAAAACACACAAAAACATTTATATGCTAAGCATTAAAAACAAATGAATTATATATATATACTAACATCATAGCCCGGTGTTGCCCGTGCAACTCAGAACATTTTTTGATTAGATGATTAATGCAGCGTGTTGCGATTTCCAAGCGCTTGTAGTCGCCGCCTCACTTTAAAACTCAGTTATACACGCAAATAACTCTTATTTTTTTCACTTGTTTCAATGTCAATAACTTTCTTTTGAAATTAAGTACCGAAAAAAAAATCACGTACTAATTTCTGCAAGGACTTTTCTGTAAAAGAAATAAATAGGCCCAAATTTTCTTCCTACGCCAAAAATCGTTCTGCAGCGAATGACTCACTGAACCGGTAATGGCTGACAAAAAGAGCGAGAAGTCAGTTATTTTTCTGGTCGTTAACATAAAAAAGGTCGGTTTCTTCAATATCTAATTGCTTATTTCATTTCAGTATATACACTTGCATGGAAACAAAACTATTTTGGAAAAACTTGAAGGGATATTAGCCTTCGGGTCCTAAAACGAAAATTTACTCTTTTTTTACATATTTTGTTTTTGTTTGGAAAAAAAGATTTTTTTTTAAAAATATTTTTTGTTTCAAAATTACATGGAAAATTTTTCATATTTTTTTGTTGACCAAATGAATTTTTAAAACGTCGGAATAAAAATTAAACATGAAGGCTCATTTTGTTTTTTGTTTTTTAGTCGCGTTTGACACGTGTAATTTGATTTCTGTGACGTTATCTTGCAGCCATCTTAGATCTTAGATGTTTTACGGAGCAAATGTAAACAACCTGCACCATTGGCCAAAAAGTCCGAAAAGGGGAAATTGCTGAACTTAAACTCAAAAAGTATGTGTCAACCTGGCTTTCCTGTAGATATATGTCCCTAGAAAGTTTGAATGTAGCTTAAAAAATGTAGGCGTGCATAGGGAAGAGTCACACACAGACTCACAGATTGCCATTTATATATATATATATATATATATATATATATATATATATAGGCATGAGTTTGTAACTTTGGGTTTCACGCTCTTGCGATCGTCAGACAAACTGATTATTTTTTTAAAAAATTGGCTATATGTAGGGCTGCGTATATTCGTGTATTTTTGTGGAAGTGGGATGAAAATCTGTCGTCATGACAGACGCCGGCATATTTGTATAACCACTGACATGCGCAAAGACAGGCACACGCGCGTTCCTCCCACCGGGGCTCACACAAACAAATATGCGAATCGTGCGGGCTCGGCATATATATGTATATGTGTGCCGTTGCGCACATGCATACGCATTCGGTTGGTGTATTCGAATAGTGTAGCGATGCCAACGCGCGAACAGTTGTCGATTTCTCGTACGTACATATGTACGTATCATGGGGTCTGTGTGAAACTATGAGAAGTTAAAATTGCTATTATTCTATTTAAGGCTGTATTGTTATTTTTTATTTTAAAGTCGGTTATTAGCTTGTTTTCTTTTTGTGGTTGCGCATATTTAAATGGTATAAATACTAATTTGTAATGCTTGTTAGTATTTATATGTGGTGGTATTAATTTTACTACGGCAGAGAGGAGTAATTTACGTTAATGATGATTGCGAACTAATACGGTGATAGTAATATTTGATGATAATATATATATATATATATATATATATATATATATATATATATATATATATATTATTAAGTAAGTCATCGAGCTATATATTCGATCTCAACAGAATGCAGAACTAGTTCCACCACGGAATTCGTGTGGAGCGGCGCACTTCATCGAGCTTAATTCGTTACCTCTTCGTCACCAGGGCCCGTGGTACAGTTGGTATAACATCAGCTTAATAACTGTCTGGGTTCGATTCCTGGTAGTGGATGCGCACTGCTGATGGGTCCCAAATATAGGACGAAACGGCCGTCCAGTGCTTTCTGCATTCTGTTGAGGTCGAATATAAAGCTCGATGATTTACTTAATAATTGTTCAAATCCTCCTACTACTTCTTGAATTATATATATTTTAATTATTTAGTTTTTGTTCATAATTAAATTAGACCAGTACACAGCTACATTAAAGAAAGTGTTCAATACAATTATATTGGAGGACTTGTGAATATTTTTAATTTGGAAATGAATTATTTGCGCGACCTAGGTTTCAACCTTTCGGTATCTTCAGGTGATTTACAATAACTAATTTTACCGTTTTTCGAACGCCCTAACGGGGATTTTTACGATAGTACGACTGGAATTTTCAAACAACTGAAAAATTTTCAAATATTGAAGGAGTTATTTAAGGACCTTAGAAAACTTTCATCCATGCTTGTATGATTTTAGTAGATATTTATGGGTATTGTTACATATGGACATCATTTCTGATCTTACATTTAGTAATTTATTTTTTTCTGAGGACAAATTTTTTTCCTTCTAGCATAATCTGCATACTTTATCATCGTTGTATCGTTTGGCTGCTATTTTTATATTCTTCAAGTTACATCGGGGTCCACTATAAAAGGGCGATAAAGTATGCAGATTATACTAGGAGGAAATATTGGCAATTATGTTGTTCCCAGAAATAAATAAATTACTAAATGAAAGATCAGAAATTATGTCCATATGTAACCGTATCCATAAATATCTACTAGGATCATACAAGTATTGATGAAATGTTCTAAAATCCTTAAATAACTCCTTCCAGTTTTGAATTTTTTAGTTGTTTGAAAATTCCAGTCGTGCGTTTGTAAAACATCTCTGTACGAGCGTTTAAAAAATAACTCATTTATATATATATATATATATAGTCGGGTTTCAATCCTGGATAAACAAACAGATCTGTTCAGCGAAACAGATCTGTCTACGGATAACTATTTACGCTCTCACACCCTGATTGAGCACTCTGGAAGAATGGTAGATTTTGAAAAACAGTAACTACTCTGGCATCTACGCATCGTTCATTCAGCAATGAATTAGAACACTCTCAGCTATTGAGCATGTATAATGATAATATACACGCTAAAAAGTCTGTCTCCTTCTACCGAGCGCCCGTAGCTCAGAGGTAGAATTGTCGACTGATGCCAATTCAGTTGGGTTTCAATCCTGGGTAAAAAGCAATTGGCTGTCTAACCGTACTGATGAGCTGTGGTAAAGCGAAACAGATCTGTATGCGGATGACTATATATATATAGATATATAATGTATCTGGGCAGCAATTCCTCTTTTATACAAATTAAGTTAAAACCTACTAGCAAGGGACAGCTATTAAACTTTTTATTTGATTTTTCTTGTGTTCAGACTAGTGTTTTCTTTTCTGGTATATAAAAACAGAACAATATTTCTGATTATCCGAGCACTTTCAGTTAATTTTTAGCTATCACCAAGGACGATTTTTATTTTATTTTTTAAAATGAAACTGTATTTTTCATGTATGTGTCTAAAGTTATAGCAGTGCTTTTTTTCCAAACATGGCCAACACATTGTCGCCATGTACTTACTTGATGTTACTAAGGATCGGCTTTTCCTTTTTTATTTTTATTACTCTATTTAAACATAAACGAAACCTACTACACTCCATCTTCAACATAGTAGTAGAAAACACAAATAAAATATCCTCATCTATAAGTAAAAATAATAAAAGCACGAATAATAAAAATGCAAATGGTTATAAGAATAGCCAAAAGCTGTCAGACATGCACAGCTTATGTACATTTTTCCATGTTCAATATATATATATATATATATATATATATATATATATATCACTTGCTGTTTCCGCAATACACGCTATTGTGTTTGAGTCAATCGTGTCTGCTTTTTCCCTTTGTTATTGTATATATGGCTTTCAAAAACAATATATTTTAATCTTTTCATACATTACTCATGAACTTATTCTGTTGTATTATTAAGCGCATTACAGACATAAAATTGCAGTGCTGTCATTAAGGACTGAAGATTAATGAGATCTTTCAAAAAATGATCTAAAATCCGAGGTGACATTTTTGAATAGTTTGGAAACTTGTAAAAGTAAACAGCTGAGGCAACAGTAAAGATATTTAATCGATAGCATATATAAGTATTTGAATATAGTTTGTATTTATAAGATGTTAGAACATTTAATTAGCGTATTTTTCATCCTAGATTTAACATTTTGTTTCGTGTTATTGTCTTTGTTTCATATTTTTTTATATATTCATTTCACCCCATGCAAGAAAGGGCTGCTTTTGAAGTGCAATAAGTTACAGTAGTAAAAAAAAACGTAGGAGATGGCAATTGATGTTGCACTTAAACTTTCGGAGATTGTAGCTATCAGGGAAGTAAGTATACATGAGGGACTTCCACGTGTGGAAAATGTGAGGAAAAAAATGATACAGTAGAAGTAGCGGTTACATTTGACTATTTTGATAGTAAAATGGGGGAACTTAGATGCCAATCTATTAGAACGAATGAATTAATTTGTTCGGAGCACCAGAGAAACAAGTTCATCAGAACAGAAACCGTGGAGAATATTCAATGCACGGACGAATGATAGATTTATAAATACGCAAAAGTGATTCCGACGAGAAAAAACCTTCTTAGTGAGGCCAAAGAGGCGCGGTGTGTTGTTTTCCGGGAGACTAGCGTCATCACTACTGATGGTAGGTAGGGGCGTTTCTCTATGTTATTAGCGTTAAGTAGATTACTAGGAAAGATTTTTAAAAATAAATCGTTCATACTGTAAAGACAATGGTTCAATAAAAAGGCTTACTAGAAAGCAAAAAATCCAGTTTCAAATTACAATATTTATCTACTGAATAAAGTACAACTTAAATTTAAATAATTTTATACTACCCATAATGCATTGGCCATGTCCAATTTAGTTCTCAATATTGGATTAATTGTTGCTTGTGTTATCATTTATAATCCGATGTAAGATTGTAATTAGGTGAATTCAAATTCAAGTCATTGTCATATGAACTCGTAAAAAGGATAACATAAGATTACTTTATTTGCTATAAAGATTCTGTCCCTTTCATCTTTTCTTGTTGTAACCTAGGCTATAAATACTCTAGTAATAAGGTAGACTATTAAATGATTTTCATCTTATTATGAAAGTCCATATTCTCAATCAGAATGTACATCTTGAAGTTGATGCATGTATCATACTTTATTCCCAATTTTAAATAAGTATTATTCAGTATACAAGAATATATTTACGTTTTTATCCTATTCTCTATCACAATATGTAAACCAAACTAAATTAAAATATATTTAATTGAAATCAAATATTTCTATATTCAAAGCTCAAAATATAAAGTATGAAAATAATTTCATTAATAAAAAACAATAAAATCACAAAAAAAAATTTAGTGGATAATTTCTGGGACGAATTCTTTGAGCAAGGACTGATTAAGAAATAATGAGATTCAGTTATATGCAAACCTGTAGTTTCTGTACAGTCATTGGCTTTCGAGTTGTCGTTTCGAGATTTTATATTTTCCAGTTCTTCTGTTACGGTAAATATTGAAATTGTTAAAGAATCCACATTCAGGTTCTGGGGCTGAGGGCTGTGCTTCTCTGACATTTTGAACACAACTGTTTCTTTCCTTTTCACTACCTATGCGATGTGGTTTGTTACTGCCACTATGGTCTATGATATAGATCGATTCAGAAACACTACTATCAGTCTTGGATAAACCGTCAAATTCTTTTCTTATTACCGAAGCCGAATCTGAGAGAATGAGCTCAGCTCTTGTGCTTATAACCATCCTATTGCTTTGTGATGTCTCTCTGCACTGACAGCAAAAATAACGTTTTCGTTTCTGTAAATTGTTTCCCTCCATAAATGAGGAAGTCGAAGTAGAGGATGTTAAAGATTTTGGCGATAACTTTTTGCAGGAAAACGGAAATCCCAAAACCTGGTAAACAGTTTTGGGAAATTCTTTGTTACACAACCAAAAAATAATGAAATTCGAGGCTGAATGAAAATGTGCAAGAAGAGTGACAAACAAGTGAACCTCTTCTGGATATGTGTCATTTATATCAAAAGCCACAACAGATGCGTAAGGAAACCAACAGATAATAAACATAATACACATTACAAATAAAGTTCGAGAGGCTCTCAGTGTTTCTATCCAGGCATTACGCTTTGTCCGTATATTCTCTATAACACGCATCATACAAATATTAAACTTTGTTGCGTGAATTCGTCTTAGCAATAAAATATTCAGTGCAACAATAATAACTAAAGGGCTAACAATCAGAATGATGGACACAAATAATGTGAAGGTAAAACTCGCCATACGATCCCACATACAACTGTAGCTTTTTTTATCGAAAATGTAACCGCCCCACCCGAATGTATTACAGCTGTCGATGAGCAAAGCAAGCATCCAGATGAAGATGGCAGTTCCAAGAGAATTACGGCTGTTGAAAAAAGTTATATAAATGTGACTGTGGCAGACATACGTATATCGGTTAATAGTAGCCATTAACAAATTCAAAACGGCACATATGCAAGCAGAGAAACAGAAGGAACCAATAAATTGGCATAAATATATGTGTTCTTGGAAATATTCTTCTCCGTGAGTGATACCTGGATAAGTAAAAAAAGAATCATAAAAGATCTGGTTAATAACTTAGCTAATTACAATAATTAATAATAAGGAAAACATTATTACGTATAAAGAAGAAACAAACAGAAAATTTAACGATCACAATCTGTCTGTATTCAATATAAGAGCAATTTTGTATGAATTAAGAAATGATCCCATAAATTATTATGAGTTATATATATGTTTAGCAGAAATAAATAAGGTACTAATTATCTCCCTTGGACGTTAGATCCTATTTAGCTGTAGAGGGCGCATGGAACTTTTTAAGGTTGCTTCCCTTTTTACGTCAGTTCCTGTAAGTCAGCCATGCTGAATAAACGTTTTTGATACCGTGGCTTTTAAGCTTTAAAGATGTTTCGTTTGTTTATGCTCGTTGATTGAATGTTATTTGCTTTGTCACTAGTCAAATACTTAAGGTAGGGCGTTTTCATTCTTTTAGAACATTATGATAATTAAAATAGCTTATCAATTTATCAGGGCAGTGACTTAACAATATTGGTTTGCGAAGACGTTTTCGGCACTGTTGGGTCAGTCAGTTAAGTGCCATACATGATACACGCTTGGGCGATCATGTCTCGAAAGAGGCATAGCTGACTGGGCTGAAGATTTTCCCGTATTTTTTGCGGGAGACTGGCTATAGAACCCGAACTGTCCTGCTATTTAACCCTTACTCGGAGAAAGAAACAACGGATTCATACCTTTCCCAAGGTATTTGCGCGTAAGTTAATGCAACGAATTCAACTGGAATTCGAACTCAGTTGTCCAATTTCTCGTTCTAAGCTGATATCCGCTGTACCACAACGCACATCCGCATTTGTTAGATGGTGCCTGAAAACCATTCTCTAGTTTGATTTTTTGTGTGCGAATTTTGGTAGACGGAACGGATTGTAACCCGTTCATATTTGAGATAGTATATAAAGACTGCATTAAGAGGCTAGAAAATGATGAAAATCGATATGAACAACAAGGAACAGATGACTGCGGACCCGAACGCTTCATATTGGATTGGAGTGGCAAAAATCGAGGTTGGCCAATTACTAGCGAGCGTCTGTCCGGAGATAAGGCCATCATACGAATCAAATCCCCGAACCAAGATAAATCACCTCGTATCTTCGTCGTATACGACAGACAGTGAATGATAATGATATTTGTGACCGAGAGTTTGAGCCTACAGGCCTTGTTCAGATTTATTGATCACGCCTGATTATGCTCTCTCTCTCTCTCTCTCTCTCTCTCTCTCTCTCTCTCTCAGAAACGGTAACTCCGATGCACTCAAGGGCAATAGAAAACACAGGTTAGATTTGTGCGTACCGAGGAAACAAAAATGTGCCTGAGCAAGATTCTGCTACATAGATTATCGAGCCAACCTAGCAAGACATTTATTTGATTTATGTTTACAGAAAGATCATTGTGATGATCATATACTTAACTTACAAGAAAATGTAGAAACTGTAAAGTAGTCGAATTAGTAGTAATTATCAATATAAATGTGATTTTTAGTGACGAGAAAAAATGTCATAATGGCTACTAGTATGGTACCTATCATTCATCTATACTATCTTGGTAATATTCCAAGTGCGACGTTTTTAGATAAAATATTTTAGTATATTATTCTGCTTACATTAAGTGCATACGACTCGCACTACTTTTTATTTCAAAGAAGTAAACGACAATCTTTTCAAATTATCTTTGTAATACCATGAAAAGAGAAGATTACCTTATTTTGAAAGTAGTTTGAGTGATATTTATTTAAGTCACATTGTGTTTTATCGCGTTCTCTTTTTCGCTCGCGATCTTCGTTATTTTCTTTCTTTAATTATCTTCGCTTTCCATTCCTATTCTCTTTTTCTGTCTCTCGTTAAACTTAGCAAAAGAATGAACTCAGTTACTGCTACTTAATTGACAACACGGAAATTTCTGCTGCTAAAATGTCTCGATATTACGTCTGATCTACCCACTATTTTTCTTTCTTATTTTACTAGCCAAACTTATGTTGTTTATTAATGTTATTATCTGAGCAAATATATATTTGATAGATATGAAATAACTATATTTTGCGATTAATTGCGTAAATATATATATATATATATATATATATATATATATATATATATATATATCAGTCAGCTGAAAAATTCATAGGCTGACAAGGATACTTATCATGAGATGAGGCCAAATGGGGATTACTTTTCAACATAATCTCCTTCGTGATCCACACATTTCCTCCGCTGATTTAAATGCTTGGATCCCATTGATGAAGAAGCTTTCATCCTGTTGGTAAAAAACGTCATCAACAGCAGATATGACGTCTTCATCGCTGCGATACTGGCTCCCAGCCAAGTGTTCAAGTCAGGAGCATAAGTTCAAAGCCACAGCCAAGCACAGCAGCCATTAAAACCAAGGACCTCTGTACTGGAGCATTGTTCTGATGGAACAAGAACAAGTTAGCAAGTACTCTCCATTGATCTTTTGAAAACAGTCAATAAACACAATTCCCTTTATATCCAAAAACTTAGGCTATCTCTTTCTCTGCAGCTAAAGCAACATTGCCTTCTTTGGAGAAGATGAAGAAGAGCGTTTCCACTGCACGAATTGTTTCTTTTTTGTCTCTGGCTCAATATGATTAAACGTTCAAGGAAACCAACTGGATTAGCCTCAAACGATTTCAGATTCTTCCGTGATATAATCAGCCTGGTGCGCTTTTGATCGGGTGTCTGAAGACGTGACACCCACCGAGCAGAAGCCATCGTTATGCCAAGTCCATTGTGAGAATATTTTCCACTCTCTGGCGGGATGTGCTAATAGCATTGGCTATTTGATTTATAGTCAATTGTCTTTTATCTATCCACATGTAGTGAACCCAATCAATATTTATCCGGTGGTAGCAGTTGTAGGACGTCCAAACTTTGGGTCATGTTCAAAACTTCTAAATTTAACTGCCTCCTAAATTGAAATGACTTTTAAATTCAACTGTCTCGTAAATTCAACTACCTACTTTTGCACTGTTGATAGAGTTGGAACGACATTCCCTAAATTAGCAACCATGCCATCATGAATGTCTTTTGGAGCTAAATCATTTTTCTGTACGTACTTGGGAACACCAAAATGTCAAGAGAATTCGTTATATGTTAGATGTTAGTTTATCCGAAAAACTCAATGCAGTTATTAAAAAAAGGAGTTGAAATAAATACATGTAAAATTTCACAGCTATAGCATCCCTCTTTCATAGTTAGCTAATAAATTTTTCAGCTCATGTGGCTTAACGAGAATTGGATTCGCTTGTAAAATTCAATATGGCCAAAGTCAAACTAGTAACGTTCAATTCTCACTGAGCAGATTCGGAGGTTTCACAAATAAAGATGAATGTTTGTTCTCTCAAGTAAATTCCTTGTCTTGAAAGTCTATTGGGAATTTTCAGTAGATCTCAAGTAAAATTCATACATCTCATCTATTGCAAAAAAGATGCTGGGAAAATAGCCGGTAATTACATTATCGCGTTCCCCTGCTGTATTCTAATTTTACAAGAACCGAATCAGACTATATCAGCTATAGCTCAGCTGGAGCTGTGCAGTCATCACTAGCCTATCTTGATAGTGTTCACAGGTGTCCACGCGGTCTTGAACATCTACTGGGACTCAGGCTTACTCCAGATCTTAAATGGTGCTCATATCCGAGCTATTGGAGAGTTTTTACAGATCTCTAGTAAAGTTAATGTATCCGATCTATTGCTAAAGCTGATGCTCTATCACTATTTCCATGACATTTGCTCTGACGAGCTACATACCTTAGTCATCATTTATGATTTTTACATCTCTGACTTGCCAGGCCACATATACAAGGGTGAATCATCCGAATTCACTTTGTATTCCCACAATAAGAAGTATTATTTCTAATTAAGACATCACCACACAGTAACCCTCTACGTGGAATGGTTCTTGGACCGTTATATATATATATATATTTATTTAGTATATCGAGGCAGCAAGTAATTTTCTAGACATATGCTATTAAATATAAGAGACAATGAATGTCTATTATGTTTAATCATGAGCCGTTCTAAACGTCGTATTTTTGCTTTAATTTCAGTTGAAAATAAAGACAAAAATTCTCCAACATTTGGATAATTATTTATTGGTTTTCTTCTAAGCTTTCGGCTCACATGAGCCATCTTCAGAGAGGTAGTTTAAACTGAAATATTATAAAATCCACCATCACCGACGATTTTATTTTGTGTTGACATAAAAATCTGCTTGGCAACGGCAATAGTTACCAAAAATAATAAACGCAGTTCTTAAGTTTGCGATGCGGTTTTATGACGTCACACCGCGGGATAGCGCGAAATGACAACAAAACCATCTAGTCAAATGCAATGTAATATGTTATTTCCTGTTTTAAAGTTGATTTTATTGAGTGTTGGTTGTTTTGATTTGATGTACATGGCCTCCAATATCTGCAGGTTCCTCTTACTGTGTGTATGAGTAAGGATCACCGTATTGTTGACCAAAATCTGTCTGATATTACCTACATGTTTATGTTTTTCAGAGAAATGTTGTTTAATAGTACTCTGATCAGAAAGATGACATGTAAGTCTACGGGAGAGTGTGGTTGTGGTAAAACCAATATATGTACTAGGTTTTTTATTAGTATCAGAGATGCAATCTCTGAATGGGCATGTAAATTGGTACACTACATTGTTTTTTTGTAAAGAATTTAGTTTTAAGCGGAGTTTTATGTCAACACGAAATAAAATCGTCGGTGATGGTGGATTTTATAATATTTCAGTTTAAACTACCTCTCTGAAGATGGCTCATGTGAGCCGAAAGCTTAGAAGAAAACTAATAAATAATTATCCAAATGTTGGAGAATTTTTGTCTTTATTTTCAACTGAAATTAAAGCAAAAATACGACGTTTAGAACGGCTCATGATTAAACATAATAGACATTCATTGTCTCTTATATTTAATAGCATATGTCTAGAATATATATATATATATATATATATATATATATATATATATATATATATATAGGAAGAGAGAAAGAGTTCGTCTCGTTTCCTATGGAACATTTGGTCCTCTTTAACGCTGCATTTAAGGACGTGCTGATGTATCTTTATCAGTGTCAGCTGACATCTTGTTAAATGAAAACATCTGAATGATGTTACAGAGATTGTTTCTATAGTTATTGTGTTGATGAAGGTTATAACCAGAATAAAATTTGCCTACTGTTACAATCGCCTCATGATTTTATTTCGTGGCTAACAATCTGGCCAAATAGTAAATTTTTAAGCCCCAAGCATTTGACTCCAAGAAGCTGCATCCTTTGAACGAACATGGTGTCTGGTCTGAACTGCAACTTTACATTAATAGCAGGAGTTTCAGTGTGAATTTGATTTCATAATCGGTCTCCAGCCGCATGTAGACATGCTTAAAGGATAGTGCGATCTGGCTTGTATTCAGAGTTTTCTTCTAAACTGCTTGCCACTCAAGGCTATATGACCCAGTCTGCCCTGTTATTTTACTCGTAGATAGATAGATAGATAGATAGATAGATAGAAGTAATGATGATGTAAAAAGATGTAGACAGTCGTGGAATCTCTGCAGATCCAACCTGTTATTATTTTATGAATTTGCCTGGCAATTATTGTTGGAAATTGAATAAGCGAATGTCTCGTAAAATCTCTAGCACTTTCCTTAGCATCCTTAATATTTTGATATTAATATTATGGTCTACCTGAATTTTCACATTTGAAATCTGGTTGATATCACTGGAAGTCGACTGAGGGCAAATATCCTCCTAGAAAGCAGCACCATTCTTAATATATTCACGGATGTGAGTCTGTTTGCACTGATGCATTAACAACGCATGTAACACCACTAACACACTGTCTCCCATCACAACCCTTCTAGCTGGGGTATTGCCCCACTTTCATAAAATTATTTTGATTACTTTTCTCTTTCCTATTTTTTTTACTGTCGTCTCAGACCCCTGCCGAACCATAATCTTGAGAGCACTAGCAGTGTCCACTAGTGTCGTGTGCTTCTACTATTTCTGAACACCAATGTGAGGACAAATGTTTGGCAAAACAGAGTAGCATCTTTAAGTCAATCTATCTCCTCATGAATGCATAGTGCCACGCTGTCACCTGAAAGTTTTGTATGATCAACATTCATCCTTTGCTAACAGAGAATAATAGAAAGATAATAAGATTTGAGTAAATTACCAGCATTAAAATGCAATGACATTTATTATTAAAGTATAACAATAGTTTGGATGAATGTGATTTACTTTGCATAATTAGCTTCTATTATTTTATTCTATTTATTTTCCCCTTGGCCTTTGGGTCAAGAGAGTTGTATCTGTTCGTTTTTTAATCAATTGGGAAGGCGCTTGATCTCAGGGATTTCAAACGAGCAACCGCACATTTCTCATTGGATTTTTCAGTTACAACCTACATACAAAACAAATATCATAACTTAAAAAACATTAACTATGTAGTATCTATTCACTTTTTAATTAATGGAGAAGATGCTCTATATTTTTTATTTAAACCTTGCAACCTTTCCTTTATTTTACTATAAAAATGGGGTGTCGGTTGAATATCGCCTGCGGAGACACGGCATTTTTTTACTGTATGATAGCGACTCTCACTTTAAAAACGATTTTGTTTTTACCATTTTGTCGGAGTCTGTAAACCAACCTTTTGACCTGATATAAAGACATAGTATCTGTTCTTTTAAATTACGGAGAATCCTTGTCTCGGATATTCTAATCCTGCAGAAGCACGTTCCTCACAGCACTGTCAAGACAATGGTTGCTATGGGTAATTTTTATCTCTGGCCGCATTAACGGATATACAAATCCTACAATATAACAGCATTATGCCAACTTTTACAACTTGTTGGTTGGTTGATTTTGTTTAACGGAATATCAACCTGTATATATCTTTTAAATATTTTATTTTATGATAGTATTTAACAGCATATGAACTTATGTTATTTAAATATTTTGAATACAATTCTATGAGTTCAACTCCAGATAAATGTATTTTAGTCATTTTGCATAAAAATGTATTGCTGGTCATTTTACTATAAATAGGTAATTTTAGAATTGATTTTTTATATAAAAATCTATTGTTGGTATTTTTACTCTGAAAATCTATTTGTATACTGTCATAATGTTTTGCCTGATTTTCGTCTAGGTTCATCTCTGCCCGGAGACTGAGAGTCCGTACGGAGTTGATTAGGTTGCGTTCGAGTGGAACTATTGATATCTACCGGCCTCCCTACTGAGGCTGGATACAGCATAAGGCCATTTTATAGTGAGACTTCCGTGTCCTTAAGCCCAGCCAAAAATATCTCGTAATACTCTGCACAAGGCAGGATCTTGCACCTATTTTTATTTTTTTACTCAAACAAGGGTCTGCCCTTCAGCTGCATCGCGTCTGGGTTCCTCTCCACCTGGAGGCAGTATCCGACGAAGCTTGAATTCCGAGCGGAACTACGATATTTACCCAACTCGCTCTCTGGAGCGAGTTGTGACAAAATGTCGGTTTAAAACGTGTTGAACCCTTGCGCGGACGCCCAGGTCACTGGTCAAAGATTACACAGCCACCGCTGATAGGGTAACTTGGGTACAAATATTGTCTTAGCATGTCTAAGCTTGTCTTAATTAGTCTTGCTTACCCGGAAGAAGAATTAGCTCCGGTGCCAAGTAAGTATCATTCCGAATAGAACTCTTTGTATTTGCCATCCCAGGAGACGGAATGCGGCAGAAGGCCTTTTTAAAGTGAGATCTCGAGCCCTTAAGCTCGGCCAAAATATTTCGCATACTCTGCACAAGAAGGAGTCGGGGACCTGTCTATTTTCCACATACGAGACTACCTACGGCTGAGCCTCGTTTGGGTTCGTCTGGTTCTGGGTTCCTCTCCGCCAGGAGGCAGAGAGTTCGATCAGGTCGAGTTCGAGCGGAACTTTTGGTACTGAAAATTCCCGGCGTCAGCATATATATAACAGTTTGGAGAGGTTTGTTTTTCTTCACAACAATCTGTTTCTTTGATCTTTTAAAAATAGTTTACATTAAACAATAACATCTTAATTAAAAAGTAAAATTTCTTTTAAGAATTTTAAGAAAGAAGCAAATTAAATCATTAGCTTCAATGAAAAAATACCGCATGCAAATCAAATCGTTAGCTTCAATGAAAAAAATACCACATGCAATGATTTTGTAATAGTTAAAATTTGCTGTTAAATGACACCATTCTTTCATGATTTTTGCAGTTATAAGCCAGAGATAAAATGACATATCACTTTCTATGTACCAGAACAAGGTTAAGAAAATTAATGACAAAGTAGAGAAACTTTATCGTGTAACGTGTTTTGTAGGCATTTTTTAGTCTGACAGATATGGAGGCCAAAGCAGCTTGGAAGTTATATCGAAATGCTTGGCATCACTATCAACAGGAGACCGTCTGAGCGGACTGGGTTACTGGTTCTGAGTGTATTTCTACCTGGGCCGCAACTGCACTGCTTTTATCAAAGCCTTTCACCACATCGCGTACATTTTCCTGTGATGCATGTGCGTGGTATACTCTTATAAGATTGCGTATATCGACTTCATGTATTTGTACCCCATTGTCACTTTGCTGACGTGCACTCCTCGTAGTTTTAACTTGAGAAATTTGGGTTAAATAATCTTCAGATGTTTGACTTGTATATTAGTAACTTTAATTTTGCGTTATTTTGTGTTTAGGTACTTCAAAAAATTACTTTTATTTATTAATTTAGCTTTGCAGTAAATATTTTTTGGATAAAATCAATTTGGGAACGATGAACAGATCATGGAAGATCTAGTATGGAAAGAAATGTACTGAGAACGAGACCCACCAATTAGTTAATAGTACGACTAGAATATTTAATCTTCCCTATTTGTATTTTTAGAAAATAATTTGATTAATATTCAGTTAATTATAATTAATCCTAGAATAAAAGTTTGCAATTTTATGGCCTTAGTTACTCTCTTTTATACGTCTTAGAAAAAAGCCCCCCCACCTTCCAAATCAGCTTGACTGATGATAATTCTCAAAAGATTACCTAACTGCACCACCTTGGTCTAACAATTTTCTCTGATATGTTGATTTTCTAAGCGCAGGTTAGATGTAACACAAAGCCGAAAGTATGAGGAACCCAGTGAGTATCAAACTCACTACCCAGTTGTAATGGTTCTAACGAGACAAGCTTACTAAGTATTACACCACGTCGAGGTAATCCGGCTTCTACTCATATGAATAGATACGTGTAGGGGAGGATGGAGTAAGATGAACCACTTTTTAAATTGTTGACCTGGTGTCTCCCGTGGTAATGTCATCCAGTGTATGCTGGTGTTAAATTGAGCACTTGTCATTTACCTTTAACCATCCACAATTTGTACGTTTTCATTTTTAAAGCACTTGAAAAATGGTGTTAGAAAGGTTCAATTTACCCAACATATTGGGTAAGATGACCCCCCCCATAGTGTTAAGTTGAACCACCCTTTGAGGTTGAGGGAAGAAAAAAATATTTCTAGAAAATAACAGAAAAGAAAGGACAAAATGATTTAAATTTCAGAAAAAAGCATAGACCTGCAACAATTGTGGCATCCGGCTGTACACTTGTAAAAAAACCAAACAACAACAACAACAACAACCACCACCATGGCAATACAGTCACATTCCAGTATAGTATGGAAGACTGAATTTTTCCAGGTCACAGGGAAACACTCATTGGTTAGATTTGCGTTCACTCTCTAACAAGTTTTTTGGCACGGGTGTTTTTTTTTTGTTGTTTTTTTTGCAATATCTTGTCTATTAAATAATGCTTCATCATCCTGGTCGATAATGAAGGCCTGTCTGCCGTCCATGGGTTTTCGGCCTTGGATTTTCTTCCAGAAGACACCCTCTAGTTCATCACTATCAATTACATAGACCCTGGCGATGTATCGACGTGTGGTTGTCTTGCCATTGACGCTGACTACCACGAAATCACCTTCTTCAGTTTTCATCATTGTTGTCGTCATCCGAGGTGACATTGGCTTTTGGGATGTTTGGATAAACAGTTTTTTTTTTAATGTTTTTTTTTTGTGGGTTTAACCTTTGCTTTTTCTGCTGCCAATTCATCTTGGACTGGTGTGTCAGTCAGTAATTGGGTTGCTCTTTTCTTTCTTTCCCCAGTTATGATGTCTTCATCTGCTTTATTCGTTGACTTCACAATGAAGTGAATGAATCCCTGGCATCCCCACAAGGGGGTGAGGGGGAGAAGAGAAAATAATGTGGCACACATGTTGGGGTACAATAAACCATCGGTTCATCTTACTCCCAGCCCAAAGGTTCAGTTTACCCCACGGTAGCCATCTTGAAAAAAATCATTTGGCAGCAAGGCAATCCACTTTGTAACCATTAACAATGTGCACAGAAAAACAGTCAAATAACTCAACCTCCAGTAATTAACAATGAAAAGAAAACAATTATACTTTCCGGAGTATTTGATGATATTTCCACTTTTCAACTTTTCACTTGATGATCGTCAAAACACTTTTTTTCGCACCCAAACTCTCAAACTGGCTATAAATCGGCGCCAATCGCTGAGTGGTGACGTGTTGCTTAATGTGTGGGACATCAGAGGTTTATAGGGTCTCTGTTAACTTGTATACAAGCGTTGGTTCATCTTACCCCATCCTCCCCTATACTCAGTTGCTAAGTCTACTGTTTAGAAAGTTGGTTCACGGTTTTCTGCTAAACAATTTTTTCTCATCCGAATCTGTCTTAAACCTTTATAAATCTTATATTAGTCTTTGCATCTAGTTTGATACTTGTGATATGTATCTAGTGAGCTTTAGTAAAATTCATAGAATCTGTAATGTATCGTTCCTAACCTGGCATTTTTGTTTCACTCACTTTTCTCCCGCCGTAACATGTCTTCTCTGTTCTTTTCTATCAATATTTACATGGCAATTGTTCTAATGAGCTATCCTCTTTGGTACCTGAACTTCTTGACTTTAAGCGAATACAAAATTGTCAGTTAGGTCTCATCCTTTTACTGCTGGAATTTCTAGTTGTAACCGTGGATACGATTCTAATATTTTCGCCTTTTGCACTTCACATATGTAGAATTTTTTCCAGCTTCATGCTTTCTTGACAATTACGATTTTCAAAAATTTAAATGTAATATCAATCAACATCATCTGTCTCTTTGAACTTTATTCTGTTATTACCCCACAATTTACCCAATTTTCTCAGTAACGTTTTTTCAGTTTCCTTCATTGTCTTTAACCCCTTTGCGTCTTAGTAGCTTTCTTGCCTTGCTTGAAATGATTAACAAAATAATAGTTTAAACGATTTTGGTAAAATAGTCTTTGTAAAATATTGTTCCAGCTCTAACAAATCGGAGAAATCATTTAAAGTCATTTTACATTCAACCTCTTTGTATGCATAAAGAATTTGTGAAAGCACCTAGAAGTATTTATACCAACAGTCTGCAATTAAAACGAAATATGATACTTACCTATTATGCAAAACGGAACAGCCACGAAGCTAACGCAAAGATCGGCGAGGCACAAATTCACAAAAAAGATTCTTCCAGCTTTATTTAATTTCTTGTTCCTGGCATGGACAAGCAGGATCAGAATGTTCGTCGTTCCTCCCCAGAAGGACACCAGAAATAGTAAAATCAGGTAGAATATTGCCACAGATGGTTTCTTATCCAGAAAAGTTAGAAATTCTGGTGCGTCCGAAACGGTGATTAATGGCATAAATGTTGAATCGTTCGCCATTGTTTCCTGATTTCAAAGAAGGAGAGAGCTGTATTAAAAGGATTTTTTTTCAAAAAGAGTGAGAGGAAAAGAAGACGTCACGTTTGTTTTTTCAATTATTCTTAGGGTGCAAAACTACAAAATAGATTAAAAACCAAAGTGAAATTTGAACGTAAATTTACATTTATTAAAAAGATATAATACAGTATGTAAAAATAAGATTTCACACACACAAAAAAAAAATTATTTTTGTACACCTTAAATCTTCCCTTTCGGCCAAATAATATTTGAAAAAAATAACATGCAATTTTCATTGGATTCACAGGCACAAAAACAAAACACAAACAAAATGCACTTATTTAATAACCGAAATCTTGAGAAGGTTGGCAAATTTACTAGCTTTACTGGATCTTGAACAAATTTATAGAACCACAGTCTCATGATAAATATTCTTTTTAAGCAGCAATTAAAAAATAAGGGGTTGATGCGCTTAATTTAGGGAATTTTTCAGTTTTCTTTTCTACTTATTTATCTGCTTCTTTCTCTTTGGTCATCCGCTGCTGACAGCTAAAATCCTTGTGTCTCTAAAAACGAACTCTTTTCCTTTAATAGGCTCGAGCCGGCTTTTTAATTTGCGTGGGAAGTAATTACCTTCCTCATTAACTAAAAAAAAAAAAATCCAAAAATGTATCCTTTTTTGAAATTTGAAATAAAATCATTCACATTAAAAAATCATCAGTCGTATTTCGGCGGTTTATTTTACTCCCTCAGGTCGAGCTATTTTTAGAACGTTTAAAAACAAAGTTTACTTATGAAACTTACTAGAATTATTTTTTTAAACCATCTGGCTTTCTATAAATTATTTTAGATTATGTACCTCTGGAAAAATATAAGAAATGAAACGATACCCAAGGTTTGAAATGAATTTTTAAATTATAAATCTTTCTTAAAGCTTTTACCTTCGTTTTAATTTCAAGCTAATTGATTAAATTTAATATTTCTAATAAGCAAAATGATTTCCTGCAAATCAAAAACTAATTTAAAAGTAGTTTAAATTGACTGGAAATAGTTTTTGTTTTGCTAAAATATCTAATGAGCGTTCTTTTTGGTCGTCTTTCATCGCAGTGAAATTCTCATTATTAAAATCTTTAAAAATAAAACGTACTTTTCTTAAGCTTTATTAAACGAATATTAGCATTTTTAAAGTATAATAAAACTGATTTGAAACAAAGTTTATTTACTTTAAAATGAAAATATCACAGAAATGCATTTTTAACCCAAGAGTAGCGGTTTTAACCGACAGTAAACTAATACAGCGTTGTTGATGAGCTTGACAACGTAATGACAAATAATCTGTTCTACAGAGACATTATCTGTAAAACATAATTGAAGAAAATGACGTGAGCACCTTTTTTATTTTTTTAAGTACTCAGTAATCGCAAAAAATTATGAAAATATTCTTCGTAATCTAATGATTTATCTAATTTTAGAAAATTTGGCTTTAAATTTATTATACTCACTCATTGCTCTTTCTGCTAATGTCGTGTATGGTTGCACGTACTTACAAAAATATATACATTCATACAATTCAAAATTATTTTTAAAATATTGTTGTTTTATGAATTGTATTAAGCTTTTTCATTTATGAGTAGTAAATGTAATTTTTACTTAATAGCAATATTTTCTAATCAGTACAAATTAATACCGAACTCTAAGAGATAATCTTGTAATGTTTATGAATGATTCCAATTAGAATTTTTTAAAAAATGAAAAGAATTCTTGTAAGAAATCATTATTCATAGAATTTTTGTTCTTAAGGTAATAGTGCCCTTAGTATATATTATTTATTAAAGTAATTAATACTTTTCAATTGAAATAATCTCACATTTTTATTACATTTTCTATATTACGATTCAGAGCTGATTTTTGGTAAATAGTGTTCCTGTTTGACAAAAACTGTTTGATGATTTAAATTATCCAAGAATTTCTGCTTTGAACTAATATAAATAAGAAGACTATGAAATTTTAATTTCTCGAAATTTCACAAAATCAACAGATATAAACAGATACAAAAATAACAGATGTAAAAAAAATGTTTTATCAAGAATTTCGAAAAATAAATACCTAAACAAATAGTTCCAATGATTTGTAAATAAGAAATGAAAATTTTATTAAAATCCGACAAATATTTGAATTTTCAAAACTGTTTTTATCACAAAAGGCACTAAATTTCCTATACAAACTTTTGGCCCACCGCTGACGCAAAAAAAAACAAACAACAAAAAACCTACAAAATATACACACACAAGATATTTAACCAAAATTTCAAATGTACTAGAAAAGGTTAAAACATTTAACAAAATAATAATAATAATAAATCCTTTGATCTTTCCTCTTAATAACATAAATATTTTAACGGTAAAACTTGGTTTTTATCAAGTTTGGGACCTTTTTAATCATGATATGCTCTTTTTTAGAAAGTTTTTGTAGGTAAACATTTCCCTTAAAAAGTGCAACAAAAAAACCTAGTCTATTACGTTATTTTTATCTTCATCTTATTATTAATCATTTCCTGAATTTACATTTTATATTAAATTTCAATTTTTATATTCTCCTCTCAAGAACAAGAGAAATAAATTTAGTTTATTGTATATTTTTTTAATTATTTTATGTTTCTTTGTTATTATAAAATGTTTATAGTATTACGATGTGAGATAACTATAAAAAATGATCAGATTTTTGTTTTTACTGTTGTAAAGAATAAAATATAAAGAAAAAAAGCAATCTTATTTTTATCTTTGGTAAAAAGTTTTCTCTTGGAATTCAAATTCATGATATGCTCAAAATTTAACCTCATAGGTAGCATAAAAATAAAATACATTTTGTTTTTCCACTTATTACGGTTACAAAGAACAACGGTTCAATATTTTTCATTGCATCTCGTAAGGCTTTACGTAAGTTCACAATTCAATTTTGTTTATGATAACTAAAAACAGTTCTATTTGATCAAACAGACATTTTATGTATTTGTTGAATATGTATGATCGAAACTTTCGGCTTGTACAGATATATCTGCTTTCACGAAAAAGCTATACATCATAAATTATTTGACTGAAAACTAAAACTTTTGCCTGTAATTAATTTGCGTGAAAGGCTACCTGAGCTAAAAGGAGTATGGTTTTCGCTCTTGTAGGTCCACTGTTGACGTCTTAATACATTCTGAAACGCCTGATAATAAACATATCTCGACTGCGATCGCTTTAGATATCTCGAAGACCTTTGATAAAATGTAGCATAGGGAATTACTGCACATATCAATCTCTTGGAGAGTCTTCTCAGTTACTAAGTCTTTCTTATCAGTTAGGTCATCAGTCCACTGAGTTGCATGAAATCAATGCTGATGTCTCACGGGTCTCTGTCAGTGGTACCGTGCAGTTTTCTACTTATTATTTGTGAATATGCTCGGATCATTAGTAAATAGATGATACCACGGTGTATGGGTGCACATCTAAATATTTCGATGACCAGTGCCTGGCTGCTTATCTCATATCTGATCTAACTCACACAACTCAATGGGAGAGCTGGCAGATTCCATTTAATACCAAAACAAGCTAGTTTCGCTTCAATCCTGGTAAGCTCTTTACTTCGAATGACTATTAGGTCTAAAGATCACTTCAGACATAAAATATGCTTCTGCCATTGTTAAAGTTGCTGTAAAATAATGGGTTTCTTGTATCACTCCAGAAAATACCTAATTCCTGCTACTATACTCTATCTTCACAAAAGTCAGATCAGACCAAGAATGTCTGAGATAATTCTGCACAATCTTTACCTCTAAAACCAAGTTAGTTTCATCATCCCTGGGATGACCCAATATTAGCTATAATCCTGAGAAGGTCCCTACCTCGAACGCCTATTGAGTCTAAATTTCACTCCAGACCTAAAATGGAACTTGTATATTGATGGCATCGTTAAAATTGCTGTAATAATTGTGGGCTCATTGTATCACTCCAGAAAATACTAAACTCCTGGTGTTAAAATAAGACGCCTATACAGCATTTGAAAAAATATACATCGGGAAAATGTATTACCTTAAAAATCAGTAAATGAAACAAGCAGAAAATAAGAACAAATTTTAGTACATTTAGAATATAAATACACGTGACATGTGGAATCTGTTTGATTTGCTTCAAAAGATAGTTGTGTACATCACAGAATATTTAGGAAAATAAATAAATAAATAAATAATATTTAATTACGAGTGTACCCCCTGCCGTAAAAAATGACAAAATATTTCAGAGGATTATTAGCTGTTTCCTCAAAGGTTAAACACTGAGCTATTAAAAACAAAAGAAGAGAAATGAGACGATGCTGCCTCACTATCGTCTCGCTCTCATGATGAGCGCGTCAGGATGTATATATATATATATATATATATATATATATGTGTGTGTGTGTGTATATATATATATATATATATAGTCATCCGCAGACAGATCTGTTTCGCTGTATCACAGCCCATCAGTACGGTTAGACTCCGATTGCTTTTAACCCAGGATTGAAACCCGACCGAATTGGCGTCAGTCGGCGATTCTACCTCTGGGCTATGGGCGCTCGGTAGAAGAAGGCAGATTTTTTTTGCGTACATATAAGCATGAAAATATTTATAGCCCAGAATATATATATATATATATATATATATATATATATATATGTTTGTGAGTAAGAGTAAAAGAAAACAAACTTAGTGTTTTCTTGTGAAATGATAAACAGAATAATTGACGAAATAGTCAAATCGTCTTTAAATCATTGAAACGTAAATGAACTTACGGTTTTGAAACACTGCTACAGTCGCTGCTTAAGAGTCGATAATGACTTCGTGCAATAAGATTTCTTTAACTGAGAATTGAGGACTAATATATTTAAGCCTTAAAAGCACGCGAATTTTGCTTTTGATTTGTTCCAAAACGAACATGATAGCAGCACTAACATGGCGTTGTCAAAGGCATTATTTAAAGAGTTCTTTCCTATAGACATCGTATATCAATGGTCAAAACAAACCAGTTTGATATATTCTGTCAGTTGATATTCCCTATGGAATAAAAGCTGACAAACAATAACAAAGGAAATATCAGCCGCTTTTCTATGAAATAGAATTTATAATCAATTTGTCTTCTATGAAACTCAATACCTCGGATAATTTGTTGATTTTCTGACTTTGATTAGTTAAATGCGTATCAAAAGATGATATGCAAACAAAATCTTACCCTACCTATATTGTTTTAACTATACTCTAGGGAAACATTTTACTTGTATAAAGGAGGATTGTCGAAATAAAAATGTAAAAGTAACGAACAATAGTATATGGAGTTTTGTAATTGGCATTATTACAATAGTAACAATGGTAATAATAAGTAATCAAATTCATTTTTCTTTTTCTTTATAGCTTTCTTAGAGACAGGCGCCAACCTGTATTCGGTATAAATATATTATCTTACTTTTATAGCACGACTCGGAGTTTCACACAGTCTGCAATCATCAGGTGCTTATAATGAACTAAACGTTCCAGGAATTGAATCTTTGGTTTTAGCATTGTTCATGGTAGTTATATATTATAATGCTGGGATGATATTTTTAAATTGTTTAATTGTATAATTTAATTTGATTTGAACTAAAACATAAACATGATGACCACATGCAATCATAAAAATAAATACCTGCTCAGTTACGTATTAACATAAATTCTTCCATACGGACTTTTTTACATTATTTTATTATTAATTTCTTTGGTTATCCGATAAATAAAAACAAGTAATCCTCCTTGACCAATAGGTACAAAACGTATAACCTCTGCCCTAAAAATATTATACCTATTAATTTGAATTTTTACTTTCCAATTTCATGTATAAGTCTTAGTTCAAATTAAATTACATTACATAATTAAAAAAATTAAAAAAAAAGCATTCCAGCATTACACTATATAACTACCATGAACAACGCACGAACTAAAAATTCAAATCCCGGAATGGTCAGTTCATGATAAGCACGTGGTGATTGCATAGTGCATGTAACTCTGAGTCGTGCTATAGACGTAGGATAATATATATATTTATTAATTTATATTACATCGAGCACCGTTTTATCAACACCAGAAAAAGTATTTATACGTGTACTTGCATGTATATCGATATTTATTGATATACACGTATCATTCCTCTTCACTTCTTTCTTTCTTTCTTTCTTTCTATCTATCTATCTGATTCCTCTTCACTTCTATCTATCTATCTATCTATCTATCTATCTATCTATCTATCTATCTATCTATCATTCTCTTCAGATCTATTTATATATATATATAATAATGGACTCTCCCGTCGATTTCGACGTATGAGCGTCTAACACAGACAACTACACAAATTTTATTCATATACTAGCAGTATAGCCCGGCGTTGCTCGGCTGTAATGAAAGCTTTAAAACTAATCCATGGTCCCGGAGCTCAAACTCTTTGGACGTTGGCACGAAAGACTAAAAAGTAATAGTTGTTTCTAGTTAAAGCGAAACCGTAGAGTGAAAGAAAATGAATGGATGTAAGTCAAATTTTTATTTTCTGGTATCGATATCAAATAAGTTATTTTCGTCGTAAACTGAATTTTGAAGGCTAAATAAGTCCTCTGGGTAAATGGTATCATGGCTGAGACTAAGAACAACAATTATACCTACTTAGAGCCAAACCCGAAGAAAAACTAAAATAAAAGGGATGAAAAAAAAATACAGACATACAGGCAGATAAACATACACACACACACAAACATCTTGCCTTTTATATATATATATATATATATATATATATATATATATATATATTATCTATTTTCTGCACTATTGTAAGAACTGCAACCTTGAAACTTCTGAATATCATTTCTTATGTGTTTGTCTATGAGTGTATCAAGTTTGATTAAAATCGGACCAATCCTTATATAACCCGATTTTTTCGATTATTGATTTTTGATATTTATCGGGGGTACCTCACCACAAAACCTAGCCAAGAACACTTGCAGACGCTCATAGTACAACTGTGTAAATTTTCAAGAAAATCGGTTCAGCCGTTTCGGAGTCTATAGGTAACGGACACACACACTTACACACACACACACACACACACACACACACACACACACACACACACACAGACAAAGTTCCATTTATAAATAAGTTTAGATTCTTTTATTTAGCACTGATGATCCCCTATACTTGAAGGTCGTAGAACGGAAAAACGACCTGAACATCACAAAATAAAAAAAAGTATGAAAGGAAAAAAAAAAAAGAATTAAAATTTTATGACTTTTATTTATTCTTTCATTTGGCTCTGGTGATCCGTGATACTTGATGATCGTAGAATAGAAAAACAACCTGAACACTAAGAAATAAAAATATAGAAAAATATAAAACCAAAAATAATCAAAGTTTTATAATGGCACCGTTTCAGAAATTTGAAAAGTTATTATCTAATTAATTAAGTTAATTTAAGTAAGATAATTAAAATCCTGCGAACGTCATTAATAACATTAAATTTCACAATCAATTTTTTTAAAAACAATTCGAAATTAGGATCGATTGTATCAAGCATATCTGAATCAGATCCAATCAGGCGGGTATTATTTCAAAAGCTTTTCACATTTTAATACAATTTAAAAATCGAATTGTTTTCTAGATCCGATCTAAAAAGCAGTATTAATTCTAGCAAAATTCTCAGATTATGTCACGAAAACATATGACATCATCAGAAATCCAGCTCCTCCTCTCACCGCTACCACGTCTGTCTTACATCTCTATTTACCTCCCTCTATCTCTCTCTCTCTTTTTTTTTGGTGGGGGGGGGGGCGTCCATAGAATTTGGGCGTCAGAGAATCATCTGTCCAGAATATAGCTAGACATTTCGAATCTTCCCAACCCTTGTTTCCTGTTCAGGTTGTGGTTTCCGGTTTTTCTCTTTTCCAATCTTTTCACTCTTTTTATTTTATTTTATTTTATTTTGTTTTATTTTTTTCAATTGGAGTAGATAGACTAAACTATCGCCCGGCTCACACTCCACCCACGTCCATTGAACAGGTGAAGAGGCTCATCCCTTGTTTCCTGTTTAGGTTGTGGTTTCAGTTTTCTCTTTTCCAATCATTTCACTCTTTTTTATTTTATTTTATTTTTTTTCAATTGGAGTAGATAGATTAAACTATCGCCCGGTTCACACTCCACCCACGTCTATTGAACAGGTGAAGAGGCTCATCCCTTGTTTCCTGTTTAGGTTGTGGTTTCCGGTTTTTCTCTTTTCCAATCTTTTCACTCTTACGTAGCCCCCTGCGCATCACTGGCGTTTTCACCTTGCCTGGGGTGATATGATTATATATATATATATATATATATATATATATATATATATGGGTGCGTGTGTTTATATTATATTCACTTCTACGACAATTAAAGAAGAGAAAAAGGAAGAGATGGTTCGATATTTGTTATGATACGAAGAACAAACTTTATTTTAACAATTCACAAAAAAATTTAAATATAAAAAGAGTTACATTATAGAACCAAGACAGATTTTTGCACAATTAATAACATGAATTTTAAGTCAATTACAGCATTTTTTCGAAGATTTTTAAACCATTATCTTTATTTTAATAAATTATTTTTAATTTAGTGCGTATTTCTTTAGATATACTTGTTATATAGTTGTGTCGAAATAAAAAAAAAATGATTTAGAAATTCCTACATCGACAGAAAAGTTAGCACTTCTACAAGCAATATACCCTTGGGTGCTGAATAAATCTATACAAGGTTTTTACAAAAAATGTTTTTATATACCTTTCAATATTTGATACATATCTTTACAAAATCATTGAATAACTTAACTCTGAAAAAAATGTAAACTTATTTATAAATGGAACTTTGTCTGTGTGTGTCCGTTACCTATAGATTCCAAAACGGCTGAACCGATTTTCTTTAAAGTTTACACAGTTGTACTATCAGCGTCTGCGAGTGTTCTTAGCTTGGTTTTGTGTCGAGATACTTCCGATAAATATCGAAAATCGATAATCGAAAAATCGGGTTATAGAAGGATTGGTCCAATTTGAATCAAATTTGTTACACCGATAGACAAAGACATAAGAAACGATATTCAGAAGTTTCAAGGTTGCAGTTCTTACAATAGTGTAGAAAATCGATAATATATATATATATAAGCTTTCATTACACCCGAGCAACGCCGGGCTATTCTGCTAGTCCTAAATAAAAGAAAGGTATAATTTAAAGAAAATTTAATTAAAATCCTTAATGAACTCAGTATATTTTCTTCAAATGTACATTTCATCTTTTTTGACGATGTTGTTATTGAATGGGAAGAATCGAAATTGAGCTGGACCTTGTCTGTTTTTTCAAACCTGGTTAGAAAGTTTTTCTTGGCGAATTCGTTTGTTTTTCTGTTTAAGAAATACATCATTTTTAAATTTTCTATCTTCATTAATTCGGCTGTATATCGAGAAAGGAATTTGTCTGAAAACTCTTAAAGTATATTTTGTCCTTTATGGACCTTCCGCTCAGAAATCATAGGCAATAATCTCCCAGAAAGAAACCAACACCGCTAATAAACAGACCCATTTTCCTTTTTGGATCTACTGAGCAGGATGAGGAAGCATGCAGCGTGTATTTGTTTCTATTCTTCTCTATTTCTTCTTTCCTACTCAAATATTGTAAGAAAGCCGACGTGAACATCGATTGCTTTCGAATTAAGTTTAAATCATTTTTTTAGTTTAAATTTAAAGTTAAGATTAAAGATATCTTTTATACCTAAATATTTTTAATGAATTTACATTTTACTTATATTCATAGATTTTACTATGAAAATATATGAAATAATGAAATCGATTTCTATTAGGTTGTTAATACTAGTAGTAGTAGCATCACCATTAGTTTTATTATTATTATTATTATTTATATTTTTTATTAAGAATACAAGAAACTATCTTTAACTTATAGGATACAAATCCTACATCATCTAACAACGCAAACGAAAAAAGTAAAATTGCGCATCCGCAAAATCGGATCCAAACGACTAAAAACACTTCGGAAAAACCCAGACCAAGGCAAATTTCACAAGTCAGTGTGAAAAGTAAAATTGTGGATGCTGATTGGGTAGGAAATAGCCAATTTAACTATGACGCCAGTTAATTTTTCTTAACACCTACAAAATGGGTATGCTGCTGGAACCGGTCACATGACTAAAATTCACTACTTAAACCACATCTCTTGATCGGTCAAAGGAGTCAGAACGGGAGCAGTATTTGATAGCACCTCGTCGCAATGTAAGGAAGAAACTTCAAGCCGAGGTCATATCGCGTCAACATACATTCATTCTACCTCCTCTTCCAATTTTTCTTTCTTCGTTTTCCCTCCACGCTGCTAAAGAAAACAACAAAACAACAACAACAACAGCAACAGGACATCTTTAATTGACTCGTAAAACTAAAGACCACTCAGTACAATTTCTTTCACTCCACGCCGCCAAAGAAAACAACAACAACAACAATAGGACAACTTCAACTGACTTGGATAAGTACAATCTTTTTTATTGTTTGAATTTCTGCTTCACTTTTTCTCCGGCCATAAAAAGGAAAAGAACACAGACTTTTATTAGCAACCTTTTTAATCTTTTTACATATATACATTCGGTTACTATCAGTGTACGCACCGGGGCACTTAGTTACTTACTACTATTTCTCTGGAACATTTAACCACATACATTTTTCTATTGGTACATTTCACTCATACAAAACAATTAACTACATGCATTTTCTCTATGAACATTTTATTTTTATTTTTACAATTTTGTTATTCTGTTAATAAAAAATTACTTTAATGCACAAACGAAATACTTTATTCTTCCACATTTCAACATTGAACCTTCAACCTTCTCATATTTAAATTGTGGGCACTTCGGTTATGTTTGGCACAAGGTCAATTTGACAAACATAGCCGAGGCTAACTATATATATGGTATATCATTTATACTGATTAATTGTAATATTGCAATGATTTAGTATAGTAATTTATATGTATGTTTCTTATTTATATATTATTACTTATGTTATTGTAATAATTTTTTAACACATAGACATTTAGTATTTTATTATTTCGTTGAAAGATTTTAACCGTTAACATATTTTTCAAAAATTACTTTTTATTTATAAAAAGATTCGCTTAATACTTTTATACATTATTTTCAATAGAATTTTAAACGGAAATATATTTCGTTTACGATTCATATTCATATACGCACACATTCATACATGCTTCTTTAATAAACATACATTCATACATGATTCTCCCACGTTATTTAGAATAGAAAATCGTTCGATCACTTGACACGTGTATACGTCATTTTTATATTATCTTTGACTCATCAATGCACATATTTACACATGATTTCTTTTAACTCATACAGTCGTAACTGATTCTCTCATTTTTATTTAAAAAGAAAAGAAAATTCATTCCATCACTTGACATGTGTGTACAATACTTGTTACGTATTTTGAATGGAAATGTATTTCATCACTGTCATTCACACATACTAACGTTACCGACATATACACACACTTAATTCGTCTATAGTTTAAATACGCTTAATACACATTATTTTTGCTTACATATACTTGCATTCGTAATAAACCTCTAATGTTTTATTACACGTTATCACACATGCTTAAACAGGCACGAGTTTTTTCTTCTACATTTAATATTCATCTATTGCTTTAATACACGTGACAGGTAACTTACCAATGAAACTATACCTCAATCGACATACTGTCTCTTAGATTTTTAAATCATTCGTCTTTAATATCTGAAGAAGCATGTTAAAGTGAAACATGTTAGATCAAAGACACTTTTTTCTTACATGTTCTTTACTTATTCTGTTCATATATATATATATATATATATATATATATATATATAGAGAGAGAGAGAGAGATTGACAGATAGATAGATAGATAGATAGATAGATAGATAGATAGATAGATAGATATTCTCATAATACACAATTTGCAGCTTGATGTGGAAAAAAGCGTTTATTGTAGACAAATGCTTATTGTTCGATATAATATCGTTTATTGTCAATCGCTTTCACCTAACACTTCTCTGTTTATAACATATCCTGAACAATATACAGTGAAAATATCAGGTCAAAATTCAGGCAATAACTATATATATATCCGAGTGAATATTGAACGAAGAATTCTTACAACGTCCAAAATATTAATTTAAAACAGTGCTCGATATATAATATATAGAGCTGTGAATATTTATTATAAATTATATTTTAGAACATGTACATAATTTTTCTATATATAATCGTACGAAGGTACGTTCGTTTCAGCATTGAAGCCTCAATACCTCATCAGACGATGTGTAATGTACTGGAAATCCTTTTCCTTCATATTTATTTAGTTTCATTAGAGGTGTTGGCTTGGGTTTAGTGATAGGGTGATATTTCGTTGACAGTTGGAATTTTGGGGGGAGAGTGTTTAGTTAAAGGTGTTGGTGGGGGTTAGCGAGATAGGGGAATAAGTCTATGACCGTTGGAATTTATTTGGGGGGTTTCTGAAGTGGTTGATTAATGAGAATCTTTGATTCTAAACAGTTGTAAATTTTAATTATCCATTGGCTAGATTATATCTTTATGGATTTCTTAGAAGAGCCGATAATAGTTGGCGTGGATATTTATTTATTTATTTTTATTTAAGCAGAGTCTTTACAATCAATGTAAGTTTGCATGTTTAATCTTAACTTTGGATTTAGGGAATATGTTTTTTGTATTAAATTTTAAATTTTTGATTTTTAATTAGGTCATTGTTTGAAAACCGTTTTCTCTATTAAATTTTTAATTTTAAATTTCTATTCTCATACCTAGTCAATATATGATTCATCTTATTATGGATAGGGTTATGGTTATTAAACTTACTCTAATTATGGTTATGGTTATTAACCTTACTCTAATTATGGTTATTAACCTTACATTATAATTAATATTAATTAATACCAATTATGGTTATTAACCTTACTTTATTAGTCAATACTAATTATGGTTATACACCTTATGTCTCGAAGGAGACATGACTGAATGATATACACACAGACACACACACAGACACACAGACACACAGAAAAAGTTACATCTAAACTTATTTATAATTGGAACTTTGTCTGTGTATATCTATGTGTGTGTGTCCGTTACCTATAGACTCCAAAACAGCTGAACCGATTTTCTTGAAAATTTACGCAGTTGTACTATAAGCGTCTGCGAGTGTTCTTAGCTAGGTTTTGTGTCGAGGTACCCCCGATAAATATCGAAAATCGATAATCGAAAAAATCGGGTTACAGAAGGAGTGGTCCAATTTTAATCAAACTTGATACACTCATAGACAAAGACATAAAAAACTATATTCAGAAGTTTTAAGGTTGCAGTTCTTACAATAGTGCAGAAAATCGATAATATATATATAAAAGGCAAGATATTTGTGTGTGTGTCTGTTTATCTGTCTGTATGTCCTTTATACAAATCCACAATTTTTATCCGAGTCTCACCAAAATTTACACAAATATTCTTTAAGCTGAGTCTGAGCTCCAGGACCATGGATTAGTTTTAAAGCTTTCATTACACCCGAGCAACGCCAGGCAATCTTGCTAGTTTATAAATAAGTTTAGATACTGAGATCTTTCATAAGTTATGAAAATATAGCTGTTACTAGGTTTTCACATGTAACTGTTTAAATATATTTTTCTATTTTTTATATTAATATAACCTAAGTGTCCTTGACAAAATCCAACGGAGAATCTGTAATGTGATCGATCCCGTATTGGCAGCTCAGATACAGTCACTTTCTCACTAGCGCAGTGTGGCTTCCCTGTGCCTCTTCTACAGATACTTTCACGGCTTCTGCTTCGATGAACTTAGCTCAATGGTGCCCCCTATATATGAATTTACTCGAGTCAAAAAATTAGCAACTAGGTCCCACCCTTTTACTGTGAAACCAATAAAATGTAACCACATCTTCTACTCCAACAGCTTCTTTTCTCGCACTTCCCGCCTGTGAAATTCCCTTCCGTTTACTTCCTTCCCCGACAGCTACAATCTCCAAGAATTTAAGTCTATAGAACCTAATCTGTATTATTATTTAACCCATAACTGGAGGGAAAAGACGGATTAATACCTTTCTCAAGGGTATTTGTGCGTGGGTGTGTGCAAGAATTCAACTGGAATTGAACTCGGCACCCCGATTTGTCGTTCCGAATCAATATCCACTGCACCACAACGACTGAGTATTGAGTTCGATCCTCATTGGGTGTCCAATACTTACAGCTTTATGATGTATCTCAGCTACGCTCAGAAAATAACCATTCTTTGGACTGTTATTACAATTTTTTTTTAACTATATAGACTCCATAGCTAAATCCGCTGCTAAGAAAGTCGGTTCTCTGTGTAGGGCCAGGAAGTTTTTCCCGTCCCAAACAATCCTGAACATATACAAATCTACCATTTTTAATTGGAGTAGATAGATCTATCTATCGCCCGGTTCACACTCCACCCATGTCTATTGAACAGGTGAAGAGGCTCATCCCTTGTTCCCTGTTTAGGATGTGGTTTCAGGCTTTCTCTTTTCCAATCTTCTCACTTTGTTTTTTTTTTTGTTTTTTTTTTCTCAATTGGAGTAGATAGACTAAACTATCGCCCGGTTCACACTCCACCCACGTCTATTGAACAGGTTAAGAGGCTCATCACTTGTTCCCTGTTTAGGATGTGGTTTTCGGCTTTCTCTTTTCCAATCTTTTCACTATTACGTAGACCCCTGCACATCAGTAGCGTTACCGCCTTGCTCGGGGTGATACGATTAAAAAAAAAAAAAAAAAAAAAATCCACCTGTGCATTGAGTATTGCTGCCATATCTGACCCGGTGCCCCTGCTTTCCACTTAGGTGTCCTCGACCAAATCCAACGGAGAATCTGTAATGTGATCGATCCCGACTTGGCAGCTAGGATACAGTCGCTTTCTCACCGACGCAGTGTGGCTTTCCTGCGTCTCTTCTACAAATACTTTCACGGCTTCTGCTCCGATGAACTTAGCTCATTGGTACCCTCTATATACGAATTTCCACGAGCCACAAGATTAGCAAGTAGGTCCCACCCTTTTACTGTCAAACCAATAAATTATAAACACAAATTCTACTCCATTAGCTTCTTTTCTCGTACTTCTCGCATGTGGAATTCTCTTCTGCATACTTGCTTTCCCGACAGTTACAATCTCCAAGAATTTAAATGTAAAGTCAATAGTCATCTCTTGTCTCACTAACTTACATCCTCTCTCTCATGTTTTTTCTTCGTCACTCTCATCAGTACTGTCTTCCCTCTCCTACTCTCTTCCTGACACCCCCTGCTACCTCTCACTCCTCATAAGATTCCTCCTATGTAACCCCTTGCACAACAGTGGCATTAAAATGCCTTGCTTGGGGCGACACAATTATATATATATATATATATATATATATATATATATATATATATATGGGGTCCTATTTTTGGCTCTTGTACTATTTTTTTAGCATGATTGTAATGTTAGCTCTCTTATGTGCTTGCAGTTTACTGTGGTTTCATGCCTCTGGTTTAAAAGCTTGTTACTGTTCAAGAACAATCCGAACCCAATATATATAAACCCCCAACTAAAACCACATATATATAAATTCTATAAGGTTTAATAGTAACTATAAAATAAGGTGTATAACCATAATTAGTATTGACTAATAAAGTAAGGTTAATAACCATAATTGATTGATATTAATTATAAAGTAAGGTTAATAACCATAATTAGTAAGGTTAATAACCATAATTAGAGTAAGGTCAATAACCATAAGCATAATTAGAGTAATGTTAATAACCATAACCATAATTAGAGTAAGTTTCCTTTTTATTTTTTCATTTTTGAAAAAGTGTTGGTTGCTGACGATATGTGAAATGTCTCTTAGGGATTTCATGTTGAAATGATCATACAACTACAATTTTGAACATTGAAAACTTATTTTATTTTATATTAGCTCTGTAATTTTAATTACCCTGAGCTCTCCACCTGTATCATTTTTTAATATTAAAATTTTAATATTAATTAGGATCAGGTTTTACCTTCCTACTTTTCCGTTTGGATTAAACTTATTTTTAATATATATATATATATATATATATATATATATATATATATATATATATATATATATATATAAACACTTACATACATGCATATACAGTGATCCTGGTAGCTTTTTGATTTAATGAATCCCGGGACCCACGCATTTGATTTGAACGGATCTCCAGGAAATTCTATCGGTTAGTTTCTTAATAAAATGTAGTGTTAAACTACAGCGCTCCAGACTAAGTTTTTTTTTAACCATCGTCCATGAATTATTTAAATTGACAGAACCAAATGTCTTTTCTAAATTAAATTCTTACATTTAAAACAAAAACAGTGTTTACACTTAATCACAGTTCAATTAGGAAACTATATTTTTTTGAGAATTCTAACAGAACAAGTTGTTTTGTTTTTGTAAATTACATTAATAAATTGGCTATGTTAACTCTTATAAAAAAATTACATTGGGTGAACTTTCCTCTAGAAAATGTAAGTAATCTCCCTTGAATCACTGGAAATAATCAGTGATGCTCCCAACTTTCTGTAATATATAAAACTGCAAGGAAAAAATTTTCTGTAATAACATAAATAATGCTGAAATAAATTATCAATTAAAATAAGTGATTATACGTCATGTGAACAAAATATTGCACAAATTCAAATAAAAGCAAAATCGGGACAGTAACCCAGAAATATATTAACAATTAATAAGAGTGCTGATTTGTACATGAACAAAACATTCTCATCACCTGGACAGTCTAAAAACTGTCAACAAGATCTTTTAGTCTGAAAATAATCAATTTGAATCAAATTTGATTTTAACCGATGAGAAAATTAACCAAGGCAACCACTATGAAACATTTAGCATAACAATGAAACCTAATGAAAACAGTGGAAAGTATGTTGAGAAATATTAAATAATGCAGATATTAAATAATGTTGAGAAATTAAATAATGTTAAGAAATATTAAATAATGCAGATATTAAATAATGTTGAGAAATTAAATAATGTTGAGAAATATTAAATAATGCAGATATTAAATAATGTTGAGAAATTAAATAATGTTGAGAAATATTAAATAATGCAGATATTAAATAATGTTGAGAAATTAAATAATGTTGAGAAATATTAAATAATGCAGATATTAAATAATGTTGAGAAATTAAATAATGTTGAGAAATATTAAATAATGTTGAGAAATTAAATAATGTTGAGAAATATTAAATAATGCAGATATTAAATAATATTGAGAAATTAAATAATGTTGAGAAATATTAAATAATGCAGATATTAAATAATGTTGAGAAATTAAATAATGTTGAGAAATATTAAATAATGCAGATATTAAATAATGTTGAGAAATTAAATAATGTTGAGAAATATTAAATAATGTTGAGAAATTAAATAATGTTGAGAAATATTAAATAATGCAGATATTAAATAATATTGAGAAATTAAATAATGTTGAGAAATATTAAATAATGCAGATATTAAATAATGTTGAGAAATTAAATAATGTTGAGAAATATTAAATAATGCAGATATTAAATAATGTTGAGAAATTAAATAATGTTGAGAAATATTAAATAATGCAGATATTAAATAATGTTGAGAAATTAAATAATGTTGAGAAATATTAAATAATGCAGATATTAAATAATGTTGAGAAATTAAATAATGTTGAGAAATATTAAATAATGCAGATATTAAATAATGTTGAGAAATTAAATAATGTTGAGAAATATTAAATAATGCAGATATTAAATAATGTTGAGAAATTAAATAATGTTGAGAAATATTAAATAATGCAGATATTAAATAATGTTGAGAAATTAAATAATGTTGAGAAATATTAAATTAAATGCAGGTTAATGTTTGTGGTGTATTCTGAGAAGATTAATGTGAAGAGCATTTTTCCATGATTACTTGTAATCCGTAGTGTGTAGCTTTTTCTGCTTTACCCCTTTCCATTTGGCTTGTAACTCTTCAAAATGGAACTCTGAACTTTTGGGTCCCAGATTGACCCTAAAAAGCTGCTCTTGATGTTCCAATGACAACCTGTTCCGGTGATGGGTGAGGATAAGTTTCTGAGCAGAGAACCTTTGTTCGCAGTCAGTTGCATGCACAGTCATGGGGGCGATCAGTTGAGCAAGGATGCTGAAGTTAGGGAAGTCTGATAGAAGGTGATATTTTTTTACCAACACCCAAAGTTTTCACCTGCTGTCTCTGGGTTAGTGTTGTGCTTTGAAAACTTTCTTCAGCGGGGCCCGCTCCAGTCGAAAATGAAACTGAACGTCATTGATAAGGGGCTACATAATCATCTGGCGATCCCCTCCATCCTCAATTCATTTGTGGGTTTGCTGACGTCGATAGTTAGAAATTAGAATTTCCAAATTCTTCTTCCCATAGACATTTAGATCTTCCTCACGTATGAAGCAAATGAGACGGAGATTAACAAACGCACACAACAGAGAGGTGTTTGGAAACACCTCTCGGATGTTATTTATTAAGTTATTAATAAATGTGATGCACAGTTGTTCCAGGTTTAATGTGGCTTTTGTGATCTGATGGTTACGCTTGTACATATTGCCTTGGATGTCTCTAGATAATACTGCCAGTTTGGGGAATCTCATTTCCTTGATTTTTTCCAGATCCTTTATAGCAATATCTAATTTCACTTTTGTTAAAGCCACACAATTCTGCTTGCAAAAACTTAGATAAGGTTGTATGCGGGGCCATGATATCCATCATGAGAGCAGTGATGCTGATGAACTCTGTTGCACTCTTTTTTAGGCAATTTAATTTTGGGTCTTTGCAGCTCTATTTGAATCCATGCTCATCACTTTTGTTAATAGAATATTTTTAGTTTTAATATGACTTTCTGGATGGATTTTGTAATTCCTACACCTGTTGTATCGACACACTATTTATTTGTAATAAGATGAATGCTTGGTTGAAAGAACATAGGGTCAATAATTTGGACATATACAACGAGGCGTTTGTGGTTGGTTATGGCTGTAGCCATACGAGCACAGTAACAAATGGGGATTTAGTCACCTTTGTTTTCAGAGCTGACTGTACATTATCTGCCATATTAGATAGCATTTCTTCACCTGCATATCATGATCTGTATGCTACTGTTTTTTGCTGTATATGTAGAAGATCTGAGACTCTAATCTCTGTCAGAATGTTGTGAACAGACTCCAACTTTGACAGGGATACTCCCTCTGGGCTATTCAGTAAGTGGTTTTTAACGGCATCAGCGCTGCTTTATCCTGTTTACTGCCAATCTTCACCTTACTTAGTTCTAAGGAATATTAAAGCAGGACTGATGCCCTTTGCAGAAATAATGGCGACTGACTGTGAAATATTTAAAGTTGGTACATTTGTTTGATTTGTGCAGAGATGTCCTGGTTCGGTTAAGTATAATACATATTTCACAGTACAGGAATTTCTCTTCTGAAAAGAGAAGCCAGCTGTATCTTGTGAGCCACTGCTTGAGAAATGATTGCTTTTTTTGGAAGATGAAGTTGATTCATCAGGTTCAGTAAAAGAGGAGACAGACGTCTGTGCTTAGTTATTCTCGGAGTACTCAGCAGATCCTTGGAGGGATTTAGTGGTAGAAAACACATAAAATGCAGCTGCAATAGTCTGCTTGCCAACAATGGATTTCCCATTTGTTTTAGTGCATTCTTGTCATTTTTCTTCACTCGAAGAATACAGGATCTTGTATGAAGTATGCTCAGAATCGCGGTGTCATTCAAACGAATTATATCAAAGTAGGTACCCCACCGCACTTTCGATATCTAACTTTTAAAATGAATTATAAAAATGAAAAAGTTTTCTTTAAATTTTTATTTTAGTTTTAATTGAAAGCTAAATGATTAAATTTACTATTTCCAGTGAGCAAAATACTCTCTGGTTTATTTCAAACGGAAATTATATAGATTGGAACATAAAAGTTTGAGATTTGTTTTTCAATTTTTGAATTTTGCAACCATTTTTGAGCGATTGACATATTTGCAAACTTGTTTAATTCTCGGTTTTAAAAATCTTGCAAGAATAAAATATACATCTGTGACACATTGTTTTTGAAAAATTAGCAAATTTTATGTTAAATTAATCTGATTTACACAAGTATTACTTATTTATAGAGTGAAAGTTAGAATAAAACTGTTTCTTAATCCCAGATTTGAAAAAAGAACCAATTAAATTATTTTTAAAAAATGGAGGCAGAACGATTTTTATTAAACTTTTCAATTTTCGATAGGCAATATAACCATCAATTCTTAAAAAAAATATTTTACCGCAACAGTTCTTTGAATATTCTAAAAATATTTTTGAAACTTTATAAATTATTATGATGACAAAAAAATGAAAACAATTCTTTTAAAATTTCATTAGTAATAAAAAAATGTTTATTCTTCAGACTATAATGTTCTTACTTTTTCTTATTTATTTAAGCAATTAAAAGCTTATCAAATTAAATATTATTAGGGTTTTATTGCATTTTTTATTTTATTCTTTGGAGCAGATTTTCAGATATAGAAGAATTTTTTTTTAAAAAAGTAGATGATTTATATTCTCTAATAAGTCCTGCGTTAACTAACAAAATTATGGACCGCAAGACTTTAAAATTTATTAAAATTTTATTGACTTACGTGGAGTGGGGTAACAGAAGTAAAAAAGTATTTTTACCAAGATTTTAAAAAATAATAACTTAAAAATAATTTAATTCATTTGTGAATGAGTACTGAAAGTTTCATTAAAATCCAACAATTATTTAATTTTTGCGAGAATTTCCAAATTAATGTGTTTATAACCGGGAGAAAAGTGGGTGATGTCATCATTACGTTTTCCATTGTAAACAGTCGTAACGTTTTGGTTGCTCAAGTTTCGAACATGTTAAAAGGGATTAAAACAATTTAAAAAGTAATTAAAAATTACTTTGATCTTTCCTCTTAATAATAATATAAACATTATGATGGAAAAAAGATCGTTTTTATTAAGTTTGGACCGTTTTTATTTATACTGTGTTCTTTTTTTAGCGATTGCAGTGACGTATCTATATCAGAGCTAAATTTAAAAAGTGTAGTTTAGGATGAAAGAGTCAGATATTTTCTAATGTATGTCTGCAAAACAAAATGATTTAACTTATAGTATGGAAAGTAACCTCACCACCACACAACCACGTTTTCCCCTCTTATTTCTCTTTAATTAGAATAACTTAGAGGAAATCGACATGTTGAGGTTGTAAGAAGACAGAGAAAGAAGAAATAGAAAAAAATGCACTTTTATTCACCCCTCCCAAAAAATAGTCAAACATTTCTGTTGATCCGGTCAACTTTGAAAGGTACATTTAAATTAGGTACCTCCACTCATTATCTTCACTGATTTTCTATAACTAACTTTTAAATTGAATTTTTAAAAATAAAAAAAGTTGTTTTAAACTATTATATTAGTTTTAATTGAAAGCTAAATGATTACATTTCCAGTAAATAAAATACTCTGGTGTATTTCAGACAGAAATTATATTACTTGAAATCTAAAACTTTGAGATTTTCAAAATTTCTTTTTCAATTTTTCTGCTATTCTTGGGCGATCGACATATTTTATCAACGAAAGTTAATTCTCGGTTTTTACAAAATCTTGCACAAATAAAATATACATCAGTGACACGTTATTTTTAAAAAATGAGCAAATTTAAACTTAAATTAATCTAATTTATATATCTACAGCATTAAAGTTTGCTTTAACTAATTCTTAATCACGGAATGTTGATCTTTCTGACCTTTGCCGTACGTTGTGACATGCGACAACTTCCAAATTCGAGATAAGCTAAGTGTCTATGGAGATCCGAATTTATAAAATTTGATAAAACATCTGACTTTTTAATGTGCACACAGACATTACCATACAAAAAAAAGAACTTCAAATACACAAAAAAATTAAAAATTATTTTGAAAATACGAAGCCATGACGATTTTTATTAAACTTTTCAATTTTCGATTAGTAAATATAGTCTGCACTTAATAACTTAATAAATATCGCCAACAAATCTTTGAAGTATTTAAAAAAATATTTTTGAATCTTTATAAATTACTATAATTAAAAAAGATGAAAATTCTTTTAAAATTTCATTATCAATCAAATTTGAAACCTAGGTTGCGGAATTAACTCATTTAAAAAATTATATATATATACATATATATATATATATATATGTGTGTGTGTGTGTGTGTGTGCGTGTGTGTGTGTGTGTGAAAAATTGGGGTCGATAGTTCGAAGGATAAGTCACTTATTAAAAACAGAAACTACAGAAGGATGCCTAACAATCTAGAAAGTAAGAAACAGCAAACCATCAATTATAGAGCTTGAAAGGAACAAGGGATATTTAAGGAGAACATTTTAAAGATAATTCCAGAGATATCATTGTCTACACGATTTGTGGAGATCAAGTTTGGAAATGATAGCGATGTGATGAGTTAACGATATAAGAATATTTTCTCTGGACATATATAATTAAAACTGTTTATAAATACGAGAGAAAATAACAATAAGACATTTTTGAAAAGTAATTTAAATACAAACCTTTATTTACAATCATTTATAATTGTTTTCAGATGACAATTATTTGTCTTTGTGAAATGTTGTTCTACTTTGCTCTGTTTCATTTCATCGATAAATTATTTTTCATTTTACATTGCAAAATTTTTCAGAATTTTCTGTATTTATAAAACCTCCTTTAACACTTTATCCGTTCAGGTCATTTAGCATTTATTTTCATTTAGCATATATTTTTATTCACACTAAAATTCTAATATTAGTAAAATATGTGCAAATTTTAAACGTTTAAAATGTCTTTCGTTTTTTCTTCTCTTCTAGTCTATTTTCTAGTAGATACTTTCAAGACATACTGTAAAAACGAAGTGATATTGTACCTTTATTTTCTCACTCATTTTTCAAACATCATTTCGATTAAAGTCTCCAAAGTGTTCTACAGATTCAAACACCTTCTCATGGTTAACAAAAACAAAGCATGTTTCTTATATTCCGTTCTTTCTTATTGATCTATTGGTATACTATTTTACTGAGTTAAGAAACGAGTCATCTTTAGTTGTAACGTTCTTTTAGACCATGATAATTTATGACACAGAAGATATGCATTGTAGTGTAATGGATATCGGCGTGGAATGAGAAATCAGAAAGGCGAGTTCGAATTCCAGTCGAATTCGTTTCATTCACTTACGCACAAAATACCCTTGGGAAAGGTATTAATCCATTCTTTCTCCCTCCAGCTATAAGTTGAATAGTAGGACAGATTAGTTTCTATAGCCTTGATTAGGAACCAGCCTACCGCAGAAAGAAATGGCAGCCTATGCGGAAAAATCTTCTGCCTTTGTCAGTCATGTCTCGTAAAAGACATTGATTGCCAAATCGTGTATCACGTATAGCAATTAACTGACTGAGATGTCATTCAAGAATACCAAGGTGTTAACATTAAAGAAATTTCATAAAAAATTAATAAGATAGATACATTTGCTTAAAAATTGCTTTTTTGATTTAAGAATTTTGTCATTCTGAAAAAAAAAATAATGGATTTTCAACATTAGCGTTTCGATAATTTAATTTTGATACCATATTCTGGTCTTAGCACCAAACCGATTTCTGGGTGAATGTTACTTTCTACTTGTGTTGTTTCAACCCGGAATTTTCGGAATATCCAAGTCAACAAGATTTTCTCTTTGGTTATGGCATGCTTCTGACCTGTAAAATTATCATTAAATTACACATGATCAATTCCTTAGAAATATACGAACGCTAATGAGAAAATCACTTCAAAATATCCGGCTTATGTTTTATGCTTAAAATTTGTTAAAGAAGGAAAAAAAATGATAAAGACAGAAGAGGTGCTGAAAATTTTTCGGAATTAAAGATTTTTTGGCCTATTCAAGAAAACTTTGCCAATTGTTTGATCATTTGCTTAGATTCTGGGGGCGGGGAGTTGTTGGGATAAAACTTCTGCTTTTTCTGAGATTAATTAAAATGAATTATGTAATGTGAAGAATTTCTCGAACATTATATTATCTAAACTTATTTATAAATAGAACTTTGTCTCTGTGTGTGTGTGTGTGTCCGTTACCTATAGACTCCGAAACAGCTGAACCGATTTTCTTTAAAGTTTACACAGTTGTACTATAAGCGTCTGCGAGTGTTCTTAGCTAGGTTTTGTGTCGGGGTACCCCCGATAAATATCTAAAATCGATAATCGAAAAATCGGGTTATAGAAGGAGTGGTTCGATTTTAATAAAATTTGATACACTCATAGACAAAGACATTAGAAACGATATTCAGAAGTTTCAAGGTTGCAGTTCATACAATAGTGCAGAAAATTGATAATATATATAAAAGGCAAGATGCCTGTATGTCTGTATATTTTTCAGCCCTTTTTTGTTTTGGGTTTGGCTCTAAGTAGGTATAATTGTAGTTCTTAGTCACAGCCATGATACCATTTACTCAGAGGACTTATTTAGCCTTCAAAATTCAGTTTAGGACGAAAAAGCTTATTTGATATCGATAGCAGGAAATAAAAATTTGACTTACATCCATTCATTTTTTTTTACATCCATTCATTTTTGTAAAATCTGATATTCATCTTCTAGTTGTTCATCGTGGTAATTTTGTATTTTACTAAAGACAACTTAAATCGAAAGAAGTAAGATTTTTAAAATTTTAGTAAAATCTAGACTAACATTTTTGATTGATAGAATTCATTTTTAATAAACAATGCAAAACTAGTCATTCTTTTATCAGTGTCTACTGCGGAGTACACACAGATATAATAATAGCATTACTACTAACTATAAACATTTACTAAAACCATTATATTCGTTCACCTTCTTTCTACAGATCTATTCGTCATGAATCTAACTTAGGCCTACATGGAATCATACAAATTCCATCTTCAAAAAACGCATAAGAAATACGTTAATAAAAATTCTAACCAAAACAAGTTTATCACAGTTATCTGCGTTTCACTGACCCACACAAAAGTGACAACAGCATATCTCTTTCTCTCACTCTCTGTCTCTGTCTTTCTCACACACACACACACACACACTCACACGCACACACGCACACACATACATGTTACAAGGGTGCATTTATATATGAAGAATATTAATCAAGTCAACAAAATGTTTAAAAGTTATATTAGGGGATTCTACTGAGTCCTACTTGTTAATACAAAAAAATTTTCATTCATGAAGTAGTTGTAAAATAGAAAAATTAGAAATAAAACGTTTGGAAGATTCTAGATTATTCCAGTGTATTCGAGAAAGATCTAGATGATTCGAGAAACATCGAAAAATATGTTAATTAGGTGTTAGCCCTTTTAAAGATAGTTTTTTGGGAGAGAGTTGTGAATAGTACGAAGGGAATTTCTGGCATTATCAACTCCGGCTTGATTCGCGGATTAGTATATCCAGCCGAAAGAATCTCTATGAGAAGTTGTCGATCAAGAAAAACCCAAAAGAGAACATCATGGAACAAATCTGGTAAATAGAATTTTTGAATATTATTATTGAACAAAATTGAAATTTCAAATATATATACACATGTGAGGATTTCCAAAAATAACACTTAGATTACTCGATAACCCTAACGTGTTAAAAATACTCTACCCACATCTTACCTCTCTCTTCGTAACACTTCGCCTGTAAACTCGGCTTTTGTTTTGATTGTAAAAATTGTATATTTGTATATATTTTATATTGTGTTTTTAGTAAATTAAATACCTGTTTGTGATTTAGCTCTGTGTTTTGGCAACTCATTTTTTCTTTTGTTACGACTTCCAACACGTAACAACACGCGCGCGCGTTAATATAAAATATCCAATTAAATACAATATCATCGCAAAATCTCGCTACATTTCACCGGTCTATCTGGAAATGATTTCTACAAATTTTTCTTAACGCACAAAAACACACACACGCATATATTAACAAACGACTCGTCCCCTTTCTCACCAGGTGAGCAAGGAAACGACAGAAGTGGCGATATTTCAGGTTCGACGACACCGAATGAAGCAGCTCACGACGAAGACCGGAAAATCGGACATCAAAGCGCGCCAGCCACCGAAATGATGAAGAAAGTGGATAGAAACTTGGATAGAAAGTGGAAAAATGAATGCCACTAACAATAGCAACAAAGAGTACGAGAAAAACCCGCTTCCAATAGCCCCCTTCCACGACCGACAGCGAAAGCCACCCTCTGCCCCCGGGCCTTGATCAACGTGCTCCCAGTGCCGGCAAAGACGTACCGCCCTCCTATGCTACAACACCCGTGTCTCCTCACAGATTCTGAGTCAAGCTGAACAGGGTCTTTTTTCCCTCCCCGATCGTTCGAAGCCTGTTTCATTGGCTGTGGTTTCGCTAGATACTAGATAATAGGTGGGGGACTATGTAAATCTCGTTAGTACGTCACTAATTAGATGATGAGATATTTGTCTAACTCATTCCCACCTGCCTGTTGGCTGGATGCATTTTGAAGTACGAAGTAGTTCTCAATGGCAATGGGACGAAATTCCAGTGAATTGCCGGATACCTCTACTTTTTAAATAAAAGTAACCGGTGACGAGAAGATGTTACTAGCTTTACCTTTGGAACATGGCAGATCATTTAGTAGCAGCAGGTTAAAAAGAATGGTGATGACCTCTACGGAAATGTCTCGCAAACGATGAAGGCAAAGGCCATCTGGATCTAGAGAGGTTTATTTCATGGATGCAATGGTGGCGACGACATCGGTGACCAGGATGGGTTTAGGGATTTCATTTAACGGAATGGATTCCGGCCAGATCCACGAAGCAGTCACGTTCGAACAGTGGTTTCCAGTCACACATAAAATTTTTATCAGTGAAAGCTCGATCGGCAACGAGCTCCGCATAGAAGAGGTCATTGTCAAGGACTCTTTTGGCGACTAATTTGGGACTTCGTTCGTGGAGTTTTGGAGATAGTTGTAGATCTGGGCGCGCTGAAATTGTCCGTTTGCTTGTGATTCTATTCTTGGGGAATAGCTCGTAGTATACTATGGTGAAGCCGTTAGGATAATTGAGAGGCCCGTTCAGCTGTCTCTCAGATCGGAGACTTTTAGCAAGAAGCCGGTGGAATACTCAATACTCCCCTAGGTATTCGTTAATCCGTTGCTGGGGCTCTAACATTCCATGACCTCATCAATGGGATCCACAGTCGCAGGCTAGATCTTGAGAGTGCACGTACCTTGGATCGTATGGTGGAGATTGTACAATCTGGTAGGCGCGGAGTCAGCTCTGGATCTAAGGTATCGGATGGCGCAGTGAGCAGAACTTCAGTATCGGAGGCAGACCAACTCCTTTTGGCAGCCCCGCCGTACAAGCTCAGGGGAGCAACCAATCCTAGAGTTATCGGGAACCGCCGTCACTTTAGTGCCAGGCTGACCGGGGGTTGAATTTTCATGCAGAATGGCTTTGTAGTCATTCCTACGCTGCCATGCAGTTCAATATGGAAAAAGAGAGTGACAACAAACTGGAATTCCTGGATGTTCTAATAAATCGAACAGAGGTGAGGTTAAAGACATCCGTATACCGCAAGCCAACATTCACCTGACAATACCTCAACTCCCACCACCCATACAATGTAAAGAAAGTGATCGTCCGATGCCTCCAACATAGAGCAAAACTCATAAGCGGCGACCCAGATTCATACGAACAGGGAATGGTCAGTATAAGAAGTACCCCAAAACAATTATCCAGGGTACGTGACAACAATTCCAACATACATGGAAGAGAGGGTACATGAGGATAACAACTCTTAGAAAACAGCCTCGGTCTGTCTACCCTATGTTAAAGGGTTATCGGAGAAAATACAAAGGATCTGTGGTCCATATAACATTAGGACGATCTTCAGAATTGGTTCTACACTTCGCCTGTACGTCTCTCGAGTAAGACCCCCAACAGAGGCGGACATGACTAAGGACTATGTGTACGCCATTCCATGTAGTTGTGGAAAGAAATATAAAGGAGAAGCAGGCTGCCCTCTTAAGATAAAGCTACAAGAAATCATTCGTGTCAAGAATGCAATATAAGCTCTGGTAAAAAATACTAGAGAAAACCATTAACATCAAAATACTAGAGGAAATCATTAACATAAAAAAATCGCAATATTAACTCTGGTAAAGAAAAATCGTGGCATTACGCAAGGAATGAGAATTATATACCCCAGTGATTATAATACAAGGTATCTGTTCAAAGTTCCTAGCACCTGAAGAAGGCCGGAGCGTACAACGTCCGAAACGTTGTACAAATGGCAACAAAGATGAGAACAATAGTCCGAATAACGTACATACTGTAAAAATAATTGAACTAAACTCACTGCTAAGATGTAATTGATCAAACAAGACAAGATTACTAATCATTATAGCATAATGAAGTACCCTAAAGTACTACACTTAACTTAGTCAAAACAAGAGGTCACAGGTTAGGAGCAACCAGTAAGGATTGAACTCACGATTCAGTGAAGAAATAAACATCAATACTTCACTTCTGTTTCTAAGAATCTCGTAAATTAATGCAAAAGCAAGTTTCCCTTCATTACTAATCATTTAGTTAAAAAAAAACAAAAACAAATTGTTAATGCAATTTCTTCGACCTGCTGAAAAAGCATAAACGCATAAGAATGTCTTTCTTTTAAATTTTCAATCAGGAATCGAACCGGGTTGTAAACTAGTGGTTTCGGGAAATACTTCTGATCTATGTATAAATTCACTGAATGTTCTTTTGAGAATCATATAAAATCCTATAATTGCCTAAATCATATAATTGGCTAAAATCAAAACATAAACCAATAAGAATAACAATTAGGATTATTTTATTTCATCGACATTAATATCAGTCAATTAAGTGCCATCTGTGATCCATGCTTGGGTGAAAGTAGTCAGTAATGTTTCTCGAAAGAAAGAAATTTCTTATTTGCTCATATTTTGTTCAATAACAATCGCTTCAAAATCACACGTTTCAGTAACTATTGTGTAGTTTTATATTACATTTATTTTATAAGCATAGCATATTTAAAAGGGGCCTAGTACTCGCACAGGAAGTAGACAGGATAATGTCGCCTATGGCAGCTGCCCAACAAAAGCCAACAAAGAAGCTCAAATATAATCTTCTTCTATGTGTCATGTCCCTTCAGGAATTGGATGAACATTGCTCTTCACAACTTCCTGTTCTTTGTTGTTCTTAGTAAGATTTGACTTTTTACTATCCCTCTTAAAACCTGTTTCGCCATTCATTTATACAAGTTCGTTAGATAGATTATTCACTACTTTCATCCGCCTTCAATATACCCTGTCAGTGTTAAATTCTCCAAGCTTTCTCTCCTAGAGATTTCAATTGTCTCTTTTTGATTTTAAATATGAGTTTCCATTTTTCTTAAAACATCGTCATTTCTCATATGTTCAGTCCATTTCTCATATGTATTCTCACACAAGTTTCTACATCTGCGCGTAGATTGTTCAGCATTCACTGTCATATAGGAGGACCGATATAACATAACAATTCAGCAATTTTCTTTGTTTTAACGAAATTTTCCTGTTTCTTATCGTTGTCATTTTTATGTTTTCTTTTTATGCACTTGTAATAATATTGATAGTGGCAATACTAAATTGAATTTTATTATTTGACGAATCGTCATTTATTAACTAGTAAGTAACAACCTACTAATTAATTTTTCCTAATTGCAATTTTTTTTATCAGAACACGCTAATATTAAAACTAATACTATAAAGTGTTTTTTATTATCAGCTTCCGTTGATGAGATGATTTTTGAGTGAAAGAAGAGATAGGCTTGTATTGAACAAACTGAATTGGATCATTTCAAAATACGTAATAAAAATATATATTACTTTTTACGAATTTCAATATCTTCTGTTATTGTTCTTCCTATAATTGGCACTGATGGATAAATTCTCATGCTTTCCTGTAAAAAAAAATAGACAAGTAGACAAGTACATGCATGAAAAACATTGAAGGACTACAAGCTCTTCCTTTTTTAATAGATTTACTAATTTCACTTGACAATTTTCTTACTACGATCGAAAACCTGCCAGCAACCAAACGCACCTTTGAAAAGAAGAGAAGTGTTTAAACAGGAATCGGCACGTATCTCTGTCAAGTTAATTTACATCGCTTTTAAACATTTTCTCATGTAATTTCAGACGGGAAATTTTTGTCAATTGATTAATCAAAAATCAAAGAGCGATATAAATTTATATTCTGAAAGTTCATGCTCTAAACGTCTGATTTAACTTTGGTTTTACTAATTTCAAACTGAAAAATTAAAACAGAAAAACTCATAACTTCACAGCCATTTCTAAATAACCTAATTTCTTCAGATCTTCCGTTGTGGCTGGTCTGTTGGAATCACCTTGAAAACAATTTTTTGTCGAAATTTCTTTCATTAATTTGATAGAAGTATTTAACCGGTCGGTAAAAACTCATAAAATTAATTTTGAATATTGTTCGCATTATTATCGATTCCTATAAAAAAAATCAGTTTTCAAATGTTGTAGTAAATATCAAGTTCTATATATTTTTGCAACAGAAATGAAATATCAGCATATTATTATTAGTAATAGTAGTAGCAATAGTAATAGATTTTATTTGCAGGAGTATTTTAATTTTATAAATGTTTTCAGCATTCATTAAAGAATCTTGATTTTTCATGAATAAATTTTTAAAAATGCAAAAATAAATTCACAAATTCTTTTTAATCAATTTACGCAAGGTGATAATGCCGCTAAGGTGCTACTGGTAGTAAAAACAAATGAGAAAATTTTAGAGAGAAAACCCAAATCTTAAACAGGAACAAAAAGATATATGTATTCTTTTATATCAGAAAATATTAGTTAACTTTTTTGTAGACGTCAAGATGAGAAACAATCATGTACAGCGCCCACATCATACCAACTGACTTTTGTCATGACCCTGCGTTTAAATAAAAGAGGAAATGTTGATTTGCTTTCAAATTAGGAAATTGTTCAAACATAAATTTGATTTCCTTATTACAGTAAATTATCTATAATATAAAGTGTCAAGCAATGTTTCTTTTTGGGTTTTGAAAACCAATAAAAACTTTTTCATCGTTTAATATATTTTATAAGCTTATAAGTATTTTATAATTCTTTGATTAACTTAAAAAATATTTTTCTTGCAATTCTGTCAAACTAAATTGTTTAATAAATTTTAATAAATATTGTTTTAATGCAATGCAGTTACTTCAAATGTTGTGTGAATTATCACTTTTAAGATTTATACTGATATATTTCTCAAAAAATCAAATTATGCTACTTTAAATTTAATTAAAATATGAAATCTTATATCTCTTAATTATGTTTTGTAGAAAATATTTTATGTCTTTTCTCATCAATTTTAGTTGTTATTAGTGTTTTTTTTACCATATTACATGATATTTACCGCAAACATGAATGTATCAACTTCCTCTTGGATATCTTCTGTCGTCAATTCACATCGATGCCAATTGTAAAGTAACGTGTCCAAAAATTCGTGTCTTTTTTTTCTTCATATAAACATTTGATTCATAGACATCGTCTGCTTCTGCTTCCATCATTTTTGTCTAGTTTTCATTATATTGTTTTTGGCTGTTTTCTATAATGTAGTGGAAGGAATTTGACATATAACGTGATAAATTAATATGAATTCTATGTCAGTTTCTTTTTATTTGTGAATATCTTTTACGCAGATTTGGCAGTATATGAAAACAATTAGAATATAACAATTAAGCATAAATATCATAATATTTTGAAAACTTGATGTTTATTTAATTCAAAAATTGATCAATGAAAATACAATTTTATAAATCGTCTACATTAAAAAAATATTTGAATAATTATATTTAATATTTATCAGATTTGTTAGACTGAAAATTAATGAATATATTGTAAGTAATAGATGATTAGAATCAGAGCTCATATGAATCGATATGAGTTGTATCTCCATTTTCTGAAAAAGCAATAATTTTCAGCGTGCACGTGTCCAATATTTAAACTTTTTGTAAAATCTTGAAGGATTTTGAGGCTCTCTTTGAATTTACGACCATCTCCAAATAGATAGAATAGAATATTTGGCCACACCCATGGTGATTTTTGTCGCTGCACTATGATCTCACAATTCTGAAAAAGAAAAATGATCGTTGACAATAAATCTGTTGACATGCAGGTGGGAAACTTTTTCAATAAACAAAAGAAATAATTGTAACTGAGAATTAAAACTAATATTTTAAACCTCTGCGTCTTTCGGTGTAAACTTTCTCTTTATCAATTTCTTCATTCAGAAAAATGATCCCTTCTGTAGATAGTGTGAACTTTTACTAAAAATTAATATAATCAGAACCTATTTGGTTAGTTATTTAGTTTCTGTTGTTCTCTATGAAATATTGGACTCCTTTTAACGCCACATCCAAGGATCTGCTAATTCGAGGAGTTTCAGTGGGAATTTGGATTCACAAGCAGTCCCCAGCTTATAAATTCCTTACATTATTTTAAGATAGTGCGATCCAGTTTTGCATTCAGAATTTCTTTCTCTTAGACTGAAGGCTATAGGATCCAGTCTGTCCTGTTATTTTACCTAAATAGATGGATTCGTACCATTCCTAAGGCAATTAGCACGTAAGTAAATGTAATTAACTCGACTGGAATTCGAACTAGGCTCTCCGATTCAGCAATCCAATATATAAATAAACTCCCGGTGAACAGTCACTGATCACAATTAAAAGGTTTCATGCATTTTCGCGCAATGATCAGAAATCGAGGCTTCCAAAATTAACATCGTGACTCAACACAGGTGCATCGATAACTACTCATACCATACCTTCAGATATAGTACCTACATCAGCATCCATTACTGCAATGTCAGGCACTAGTATTGTTCTTTTAGACATAGCATCCCCATTTACATCCATTCCTGCGATCCATTTTCAGCAGACGTACAATCATTGTCTGTTGTTGTTGCTGGTGACATTTTACAAAAGAAAATACCCAAATCCGTAAGAGCGAAGAAGTTTGTAATCCAAGAGACAGATTCGGGCTATGAAACATTAATGATAATATCACTATAAATTACTGGATTTGTAGTGGGTTTTCATCATGTCAGAATCATGATAAAACCTTTCATACGCATGTAGAGTGTATAAAACAGCTGGAACAGAGAATATTAAGGCAAGGTATTTATCAAAAAATGTGTTCAAACGTGAACTGCGGAAGGGCGAGTGTGCAAAATGTGAATGGCTACTTTATTCACCATGCCAAGGTTGCTTGTACTGCTTTGTATGGAGCTTATTGTCCAAGAGGGAATCTCCCTTTACTGCATAAGGGGTTCAGTGCCTATAAGCAGAGCAATGCTATTGCGGAACATGAAAATGAAGAACATCGAAAGTGCATGACACCATAATTGATAAGGCATAAAGAAACTGGAAATGATTCTTTATTACTTGAGCAACATCGATAAAAGCACCAATATTGGCATAAGGTTTTGACACGTATGGTTTCTGTAATTCGCAATCTAGCCTCCAAAGGTTTACCATTTCATGGAGAAATTTCATGAAGATTATTGAATCAGCAAAAATAGCAGCTATTTTAATATACTAGTACTGCTGAGTGAATGTGAACCTTTCTTGGAAGAACATCTAAAAATGTATAGAAATTCTTGAAAAGAGAATTCGTCATATTTATCTGCAAATATCTGCGAGGAATTTATTGAATAGAGCAACAGGTTCTTTGTACAATTCTTGAAGAAGTAAGAGTCAAATTATTATTCAATTAAGAGTACATTCCAAACCAGATGTCTCACACACAGATCAATTGACATTTATTGTCCGATACATTAAAGGATGTGAGACTGTGGAACGTTTCTTGATGCTCATCCCCATTTTGTCTCATGGAGCAACGGATCTAACAGACACTGTTGTAGATTTTCTTAATGAGAACAAAATTTCACTATCAAACTGCCGTGGTCAGTCATACAATAATGTCTCAAATATATCAGGACGATATACTGGATTGCATACACAGATTCATCAACTTAATGAGTTTGCCATTTATGTCCCCTGTGATGGACACAGCCTGAATTTGGTGTAAATAAAAGCAGTAGAGCGTTGTCTATAGACTATAAAATGCTTTTTTACTTTTTTAACCATCTGTATTTAATTTTTTTCTTTTCTTTTTTTTTCTTTTTTTTTTGCTTGTTTTACTCATTTTTGAAATCTATAGGTATCATCTCTAAGAAAAAAGTTTGTGTTCAAGCGTCTGTCTGATACACGATGGTCAGCACATTTTAATGCTGTTCATGTTCTCTTTGAGGATTTCGAGAAAATAAAACATGCACTGGATTCTCTATCAGCTGACAACAGAAAGTGAATACAAAGCGCAAGGAAAAGAAATTGAGCAAAAAATGGAAAACCTGGAAACAATTTTTCCCAAACTTGTTTGGATGGCAGGCTAGAAAAAAAAGAACAAAACAAGAAAGGTCCGCAATCAAAGAATGTGAATATCCTTGTTGCCATGAATCTTCATGAGTCTATGACAACGCATCTTCAGGAAAATAGAGACAAATTTAGTGAATATAAATGCAAAACCAGGAATATGTGTCCAGATTCAGATTACAGCGTTAGAAAAAAACGGGAACAAAAAAGAAGTGTGCATTTTAATAGATATGATATATCAGCAGAAAAGATACTTCTCAGTAAAATCGAAACGTTCGAGGTTGAAACTTTCTTCCCTACTCTGTACACTTATCTTTGAACTGACAAAACGTGAAGAGGCTTATACACAGAATGGAAATATGTTTTCTTTCTTCTGAGAATTGAAAACCATTGATTCTGAGGCACAACAGAAGAGTGCGAATATCTGGTTAATATTTATCACAAAGTCCTGAATTATAATGACCTTTTAAATGAATGTGAGCATCTCAAGCACTACATGCATCCTGATGAAAACTGTTAGGATCTCCCTGCACGGTACAGAAAAATAATTTCTGAATCTTTAAAATCTGTATTCCCGAATGTTGAAATTGCACTCAGAGTGTTCATGTGCATAATGATAACCAACTTTACAGGAGAACATTCTTTTTTAAGGCTGAAACTTATAAAAAATCAGCTTCGTAGCACAATAGTGCAGCGTCATTTGAATTGGCTTTAATTCATGCGCATGGAAAAGGATATCCTATTCCTGAAGACCACTGATTTCAAAAGAAAGCAATTCTCTGAAAAGAAATGTCGCAAATGATTGTTATAATAATTTCGTAATACTTTCATACTGTTCTAACGAATCTGTGTGACTTACTGAGTATTATTGTGTTTGTCAAGCCTTGTGTATTGTTCAAACGTTTATCATGTTGATTAGTTGCTACTGTACAGCATAATTTAATGTTTTAAAAGCAGTTTTGTTGAAATGTCAATAAAATAAATATATTCACTTTTTATTCCTGTGAGTGGTTGTCGTAGGGGTAATGAAAAGCCAGGGGCCCATGATGCTATTAAGACGGTCCTGCAAATACTAATTACTTTGCCGTTGCATATATATATATATATATATATATATATATATATATATATATAGGGTGCGATGGATAAATTACGCAAAAACGAAAATAACACAGGCATCTCATTTTAACAGATATATTTAGCAATATTACACAAAATTATCTTGAAATACTAAAGACTAAATTTATTCAATAAAATAGCCATTCATTAACTTCGACCATGGCCTACGGACGACCCCGGAATCTTCTACAATTCTTCTGAATGGTCTCAGTGTTTAAGTTGGTGAATGCTGCTGTAATCCTTGCCTTCAGTTATTCTTTGGTGTCACAGAAACTTTTATTGGTCTCTCTCTCAATTGAGCCCCACACATAATAATAATACAGGGAGTTGCAGTCAGAGGAATTAGGAGGTCAAATGTAAGGAGTGATGTGGTGGAAGAAATTGTCTGACAGCCACATCTATGTTCTTCTGCTTGTGTGGCAAGGTGAGAATGCTGTTGCATGTTGACCAAGGACAGCATGACCTCCTCAAGGCACTTGATGTAGGCCTCTGAGACCCTGTGGGAAGATGAATAGAGGCATAGCATCGCCATCATTAGAAGTCACTCCGAACACTTTGATTTTAACTGGATATATCATCCAGCTCTTTCCAAATCCTCTGTAATGCGCTCGGTTTGACACACAAATACTCTGGGATTTTCGTATTGGAACTTCCAGCGCAAATGCAAGCTGTACAGCATGCTGTTTCCAAGTTTATAAATTGCGTCATATCGCTCTTTTTTCTTACAGACGGTGTCCAACTGACCCTACTATACTGTGCAGTAGACAAAATAAAAAACAAACAACGTGCATGCGCGAAATTAAAAATCGCAACAATTTACCCATCGCCCGCTGTATATAAGGATAAAAGATTACGACACCCTACGTGTACGCACATCCACGCAGACGGAAGCATGAGCGCGAATATACATCCACGAAGACGGATTAGGCCCAGAGTGTTTTTTTTTTGTTTTTGGCTTCTAAACTAATCAAGTCAAGCAAAGTTCAGTTAACCTATTTAAGAAAACCACATCTTGTTCAGCTCACTCAAAGACCATATAAATTTAATTTTTATTTTTAAATCCGAAACATAAGTAAAGTATTTGGCTATATTTTTGAGATGAGATGTAGTAATTATTTTTCGTGTTAATACTGTGGTCCTCATCTTTGTTGCCATATTCACAAATGTTCCAGCCGTTGTAAGCTCAGACCTTCTTCAGGTGATTAAAATTTTGAACTGAAGCCTTTATTTCAATCACTAGGGTAGATTGTTCTCATTCCATGAGTCATGCCATTCCGGATATCTTAGTTATCTCCATTTAACTGTACTTTTTTTGTTAATCACTGCTTTGAAACGTTTTTTGTTTGTCGCTGCTGTAGCCTCAACTATTTGAGTCAAGCCACTTGATCCAACCAACACTTTGATCTCCTAAGCCATGTGCCCTTGGTTTTCTTAGAAGACTCTGCTCAGCTAAGTGACAAACTTCTCTATATTAATCCAATATATATATATATATATTGGAGTTAACAGCCAGTCAACAATGGGTTTCAGGCATAAACGCAATATTGAGGCCATTATGGGTAGTAAGATCTATTGTATTATCCTAACTGATATTGGGTATGCAGTTATTCTAGGGACTATTGAGCGGAAGTAATTGTCGATACGAATGCTCTTATTATTGGTTACTTGTTTGTTAATTTGTTTATTGGTATTACATTTACTTGTTTCTGTGTGCATTCGTAGTTTGTTAATTTGTTTATTATTTATTAATTTAGATTTATCTTTATTTTTTATACATCTTTAGTTTACAATTTTCAAGCAACGTAGTAATATCTTGTTATCATATCTGCATTTAATATTAGTTCTGATCATTTATTTAGTGGTTTGTGTTGGTCTGGGAAATTCAACAAGAAAATTCTTCAACAAAAAATAGTTTACAGTTTTTGGATTTATTGTTGTAGTCTGATTCCGTTTTTTTTGTGATTTGGTTTTTGCTTTTAATTTTTCATTTTTGTTTAGAAAGCATTTCGCTGTTCGCGTATTTACTGTTTGTAAAGGATGTTTTTTGCGTGTAGTCTCCCTGATTCTAGGGTCTTTCGTATATATTTTCTTCATTTTCTGCTGATTTTACATTGGCTTGATATATTACATTGTGTTGCAAACAATTGTGGTTTAAGGGGTATTCTTTATTTAATCTGCTGTTACACGGGGGTTTGATTAGTGTGGGTAATTTGTTTTCCTACATTACATTGTGTTGCAAACAATTGTGGTTTAAGGGGTATTCTTTATTTGATCTGCTGTTACACGGGGGTTTGATTAGTGTGGGTAATTTGCTAATTGTTTTCCTGTTGTGTTTATTTTATCATTTGTGTAATTTTCTCGGTGTAACTGTAAGTGATTTAACCGTGTTTTTCTTAAAAATTGTCAGAAAACCTGCGGTTAATTGATTGTGAAAACTACTTGACTGATGGTGGATGGTTGAAACGTGTGTGTGTAAATAATTTGCCATTCCGTTTTCTATATAGTTTATTCTTTTCTTTGATTGAATGTGATATCTTGAAATCTACTAAAATAAGAAAAAATATTTTTCTAACCCATAAATATAGCATAGCAATGTTTTAGAACAATATTTTTATCATATATATACATATTTTGGATCCAAAAAGGGAATTGTATATAGGTAAAACCCCAATATCCTAATTTTATTAATATTAATATTAATTTTATCAATATTAAAAATGATCCAGGTGGAGGTTTCGATGTAAATAGTATTATTGATTTTACAGAGCCAAATATGTATATTATATCAATAAATTCCGAATATTAGATTTCGTTGAATAGCTATTTCAATGAGAAAACTCTCGCTTCTTACGTAACGATCCAAAACAAGATTTATTAATTCAAATGTTAAAAAACTTCATATACCAAAAGGAGCCCAAAAACATATGCATACACAGGAAGCTAAGAAAAAAGTGAAGGATTAAGAAAGAAAAAAAAATTAAAATTTATCGTCTAGACATAAAAAAGGGCAGAGACAGGGATTCTTGACTCGATATTAGACGAAGTCTGTTTGATTACGTCTGTATTAAAGAATAAAGAGTCAAAATTTAAACGTGTCACAGGAGTAAGAAATGGTGAAGAAAAGTAAAAGGATGGGGGGAAGGAAAAAGAAAGAAGAAATGGAGTAGACGAGGGAAGTTGACGAAGAAAAAAGACAGGAAAAATATTTAGATGACAGGGTTTCAGAGGGAGTAAGGAAGGGAAAAGTTTAAATATATTTTTCAAAAAAGAAAAGGAAACAGGAGGAAAAATATATATTGTATAAGTATATATATGTATTGTATATAAAAATTATGCTTTCATTACGACTGAGATCTTTAGAGAGGAAAATTTTAAATAAAACAATTATCACTTCCGCAATTTATGCATTACTTTTCAGTGATGAATTGAGTTCTTTCTGTGACTAACGTGTGTATACACCTCTTATATATAACAAGCTAAAATTTCCCTTCTCTGATTCCATACGCCTACGGCTTACGCTGTGCGTGGTGGTGCAGTGGATATCGACTCGGAACGACAAATCGAGGAGCCGAGTTCGAACACCACTTGAATCCCTTACATTCACTTACGCACAAATACCCTTGCGAAAGGTATTAATCCGTCTCTTCCCTCCAGTTATGGGTTAAATAATAGGACAGTTTGGGTTCTATAGCCTTGGCTGGCAACCAATCTACCGCCGAAAGCAATGGCAACATACTGAGGGATAATAATCTGCCCAGTCAATCATGTCTCTTTTGAGACATGATCACCCAAAGCGTGTATCATGTATGGCACTTAACTGACTAACTGATGGCTTAGGGGTTAGCGACTCCGACTGACACCAAATCGGTCAAATTTAATGTCAGCTCGACGCCAAAATCAACAACCAAAAAAATAATATATTATAGGTTTTAAAAACTTCTAAATAAAAGAAATTCTTTGATTTTTCCTTTTAATAATGTAGGTATCACGAAAGTGGATACTTTTTCTGCAATGAAAGCAAAAACTCGACATTTCCTGTTTAAAATATTTCTCAAAAATCAAGGAATAATTCAATTCAAACAATTTTTTTAGGACTTCATTAATGAATTAATCTTTAACGGAAGAGGTTATCTTATTAAAATTCCTTGAGAAATATTTTTGGGATACGTTTCACCATACTTTCAAAATCGAGTCTATTCTTTTTTAATTTGGGGATGTTTTTACATCCAAATGTTTTTACAGTTATATCCTGGGTGATATTCTTTCATTAAAAAATACACAATTTTGACTGTGAACATAAGCGAAATTCGGCCAGCATTTGCCAAAAACAATACAGTAAAACGGAAAACAATTTTCTTTTTGAGAGTTAGTACTTGCATTGAAAACAATAACGTGTTTTAGCACGTTATTTTATTTTAATTTCAACAGAAAAAAGTCAAAACATAGCACTTATTAGTAAAATCTTTAACTTAATCCTGTTACTCTTCGTCACAAGTGTTTATTTTATTTAAAAAAGATGTCTGAAAATTAAAGTTTAATGTTATTTTCGAGTGAGAAACTTTTTTCCTTTTAGCAATTGTTCGATTATTTTTGGCATGGATGTACAAAAAAGAACTAATTCTAATATCTCGCGTTCATTATTCAATATTGGATGAGTATTATAATATTAATATAATTTTATATCTCCCGTTCAATCAGTATAAAAATGAAAATATTAATTATGTTAAGCTTAATAAACACGGGTAAAATAAAATAGAAAGCTATTTTTAAACTATTGGCCATATTAAGTTTAATGAAAATGTAGTTTCAAACATAAATTAACATATTCACAGCTGGTTTTGTAAGGTTTTATTTTTACTTTTTTCTGCGTTTTTTTTATTTTTTTAGTCTTTTTTTTTATGGACAGGGGTAAAATTGCATTCTTTCTAGTTTGTCGTTTTACCAGACAGGCTAGCATGCGTAAATAAAATATTATGTTCATTCAGTTTCAAATAAAAAGTAGGCATTATTTTTTTAGAACATCCAGCTAATTAATCCTTAAATACACCAACAAACTTCGAAAGACATCTCTAGGACAAATATTAAATTTCAAAGAGAATTTTCATTTGTTTCTTACATTTTTTTGTATAGAATGGTGGCTCGATGAGTGACGAATAAGTACTAATACTTTAAAAATAACTAAAAAAGTTTATTTATATATTTATTTGGATTAGCTTCTTACACTACTATCTTTCAAATACAAATGGAATTTAAGTTCAAAATGTGTTTTTCGAGTTTTTTTTTAGTTTTTTTAGAAAGTTCTTGTGGCTGTATCTATATTAATGACAAAGATTTTGACGGTGAAATTTATTTTAAGATTTAGGCATTTTTCATCATGTATGATTTTCTGTCGGAGTTAGTGGAGGTTAGATTTGGAGACAATTGATCTGTTTACTTGTATCCAGATGAAGAAATACAAAGTGACTCACAGAAAAAAAGCGACGAATGAAACAAACACTGACAGTTTGTTATTCAGAAAAACAAAAAAACGCAGAGATCAGTTCGTATGACTTACTGGTAAATGATGCATTAAGAATGAAATAGAATAGAAAAAATTCAGCGGAAACATGAGACAGCATTACTCTTAAAATGAAGACTATTGAGTGAGGGAGTGATAGTGGATACCGACGCCAGAGTGATATTGGTCAACAGTGCAGGAGAGTTTCTGTCCTTGACCGATGTGTATGTGTGTGGACTGTGAACAACCCACATGAAACAGAATCTGTCTCACATCCTAAAAGTGTGGGTAAGGGAAGAACAAAGAGAGCTGCATGTTTGTTTTGTTCGATACCACAACATTTGACCTGGTTTTCGTCATACAAGATTTGCAATAAATTCAGTCTAAAAAAATAAATTTGATTTCTGTTGTGTCGCGATATATAGAAGATTGTTTATATATATATATATATACAGAGAGAGAGATAGATAGATAGATAGATAGATAGATAGATAAAGCGGAGTTTTTGGAGGTACCGTATAATAACCCGAATATAAGAGACCAAGATAAAAGAGAAACCCGGTTATAAGATATATTTTATCTGGTCTCAAATTAGAGGCTGTGATAATGTATATAAAATAGACCAGACCTGGATATAAGATAAACTCGGATATAAGAGAAATATTATCACGTCCCGACAACTCTCTTATATCCGGGTTACACTGAATATATATATATAAGTATGGTACCTCCAAAAACACCGCTATATATATAGGTGCGTAGCCGAGTGGATGGAACATTCATTTTCTGACCATGAACCCCGGGTTTGAATCTCATCATAACTGATGTGCCAGAAAAGTGCTTGAAAACCATACCATAGGTTGACCCAAGCCTTGTGAGTGAAATTGGTTAGACGGCTGCCTTTGAGGGGCTGTCGTTGGCTGTGCTAGCGCGAAGTCACAAGTCATCGTGATCGAGGCCTTGAGCGTCCTGGCGTTGTTCAAGAAACTGTAACTAAGTTCTACTTAGCATAGTTGCAGTAAAAACCACAGGTGGGATATGTTGGTGCTCAATGTAGGATCAGCTATTCTACTGGGACAGCTAGCAAATCCCCATTGTAGAAACTTGCTCGGGTAATTTTTTGCTTGTTCAACACCCACTTATACATGGAAATATGCATGAAAAATGCACATACGTGACGATATATATATATATATATATATATATATATATATATATATATATATATATATTTTAATCGTGTCACCCCAAGCAAGGCATTCCACTGCCACTATAGCGCAGGGGGTTACATAGAGCGATTGGGTATGGGAAATTTCAGAAGGAGGGTGGTAGACGACTTAGGATGTACATAGGGAGAGAGTTGGAGAGAGTGGGTGTGAGTTAGTGTGTTAGGTGGTGTCTATTGAACTTACATTTAAACTCCTGGAGGTTGTAGCCGTCGGGGAAGCAAGCATGCGGTAGGGAATTCCACAGGCGGGAAGTGCGAGGAAAGAAGCTGTTGGAGTAGAAATTGCGGTTACATTTCATCGGTTTCACTGTAAAAGGGTGGGACCTAGTTGCCAATCTAGTATCTCGTGCAAATTCACATCTAGTGGGCACCAGTGATTTAAGTTCGTCAGAGCAGAAGCCATGAAAGTATTTATAAAGAGGCACAGGGAAGCCACGTCACGCCGGTGAGAGAGAAACTGCAGGTGGTCAGCCAAGTCGGTATCAATCACATTACAGAGTCTTCGCTGTATTTTGTCAAGAACCCCGAGGAGAATAGAAGGGGCACCCGACCAGATGTGGCAGCAGTACTCAATACACAGGCGGATGGTGGATTTATATAATTGCAGGATAGATTCAGGTGGAAAGAATTTCCGGGCCCTGCACAGAGAGCCGACTTTCATAGCTGCAGATTTAGCAATGGATTCAATGTAGTCATTCCACTTGAGGTTCGCTGAGAGTGTCAGGCCAAGCAGGCGTAGTGATTTACTCTCTGGGAGGCAAGCCTGTTCCATGCTAATGGGAGGGAGGTGCGGTTGTCTGTGGTGGTTAATTGACAGCAGCTTCGTTTTGGAAGAATTGAATTTTACGAGCCATTTCTTACCCCAATCCACCACGGATTGGAGATCCTTCTCAAGCTCGGCAGCGAGGTTCACCTTGTCACCAACACCAGATTTTTGATCGAGGCAAGAGTAAACTGTGGTATCATCGGCGTACATGCCTACTTGTGATCTTATGGCGCCGGGGAGATCATTGATATAGATTAGAAAGAGCGTAGAACCTAGGATAGAGCCTTGGGGTACACCCGCGTTTGTGAGGTAGTTCTGGGAGGCATGTCCGTTTAATACCACCTTCAGTATGCGGTTAGAGAGGAATGACCGGGTTAAGTCCAACAAAAAATGCCATAGCTTCGCAGTTTCCGTAGAAGGCCGGCAAGCCATACTCTGTCGAATGCTTTAGAGATATCCAAGGCGACGGTTCGGGCTTCACCATTCTTGTCGAGAACCTGGTATATATACTCGGTGATGGTCGTTAGCATATCAGCAGTAGACCTGGTGAAGCGGAAGCCATATTGTTTGTCCGAGAGGAGCCCGTGGGCTGTGAGATGCTGAACGACCTCGGCATTGATAATGGCTTCGAACACTTTGCCGAAGATCGGAAGAAGGCTGATGGGGCGGTAATTTGCGGGGTCCGATGGTTCACCAGTGTTCTTGAATATTGGAACCACAGAAGAAGACTTCTAACGGGCAGGAAAGCAGGAGGAAGATAGGCAGAGGTTGTAGAGCTTAGAAAGGACAGAGGAGAGTTCAGGGGCACAATTCTTCAAAACTATGATTGGGATTCCATCCCCACCACTCGCTTTTTGAGGGTCCAGTTTTGAGATTATGCTAGAAATCAGCGAGGGCGTGATGTGGACGTCATTCAATTGGGCCTCAGTTCTAGATGGGAAATCGGGTGTATGGATTCCAGACGAATCCAGAGTCGAATTGGTCGAGAATCTACGGGCAAAGCATTCAGCCTTGTCTGCTGAAGAGGTGAGGACCTCAAACTCGTTTATTAGTGGGAGTAAGTTGAGGACTTACTCTTGCTAAGCACGCGTTTACAGAGGCGCCAGTAGTCTTTGGTACCGAACTTGGAGGATGCTATGCGCAGCTTCATTCTGGCAGCAAACAGCATCTTAGCTTCGTTAACTATCTTTTTACACTTACTACGAGCTGAGGCGAAAAGGATATATATATATATATATGTGTGTGTGTGTGTGTGTGTGTGTGTGTGTGTGTGTGTGTGTGTGTGTGTGTCCTGTAGAAGGTAAATGTAAACCTACCCATGTGATCTACCAAGCTACTATTTCCCACAAAGAGAACAAGAAAAATTATAATGAATACACTGGAATTTCGGCGGGGGTTTTGAAAACAAAGATTTTAGTCTCATGGGCACACTTTTATCAACGTAAAGTTAAAATTGCAAACAGCCCTTTCCTGAAGGTGTTTGAAACTAAAGAAAGAAGGTCTGAATCAACAAATAGATAGGAAATTAATAGGCTCAGCATGTTTAATAGAGATAATTACGATACAGTGCAACCCGGATATAAGAGAGTCGTCGTGATACCCGGGTTTCTTTTATATCCGAATTTGGTCTATTTTGTTTAGGTAAGTATGGGAACACTTCATATAACGCTTATTACGTACAGAACATTAGTTTATTTAACAGTCATAGACATAAAAACACAAAAACACAGACAAAAATACATTTTCAATCAGTTTTCACAAATAATTCAGTCAAAAATTACTTTTTCTTAAAAAAGTCAGTCATTTTTTATTGTACAGAAATCTCTTTGTTAACATCATGAACACTTTCATACAGTCCGTAAATCAATTTCAATGCGCCATCAGGATTACTGTTGTTTTGCTTCAAAGTAGGCTGTCAGAGTTTCAATGCAGCCAGAGAATTTGGAACTGGTTTGTCACTTTCTGAAACTTTAGAACTTACGCTTTCAGCATCATCATCTTCGTCAAAATCTTGATCATCCGATTTTATACCACGTGTGATGTCCGTGTCAGTCAGTTCTCCATAACATTGTATACTGTCGTCGAAGCTGATAAATTCGTCAAAATCTGTTTGCTCCATGCCCGATGGTGGAGAAACTTGATCATTTTCGTCGAGTATTTCTTCTACTTCAGCCTGTGATTCATTTACAAAGCTGGCCTTTTTAAAACAATTTTGAATTGTTGACCGTTTGACCATGAAAAGTGCTCTCTTATATCCGAATTTCTCTTATAGCGGAGTATCTTATATCAGGATTTCTTATATCCGGGTCTACTTTATATACATTAACACAGGCTCTAATTTGGGACCAGAGAAAAATCTCTCTTATATTCAAGTTTCTCTTATATCCGGATCTCTTATATCTGGGTTATACTGTATTAAAGTATTATAATCAAAATATAGTTTTAAATCAGAGAAATGAGTTGGTTAGCAAGTGACAACATAAAAGTAGGTTTAAGTTTCCTTCATAGGGGATTAACTAAATCTCTTCCTTCCCGTTTAATTGTATTAATTTTAAACCTAAGTTTATTGATACTGGTTAGAATTTAATTTTATACACGTGATAACCCTCAAGTGTATTCCTACCGTTTAACTTTGAACTCTCGGCCAGCTGCCTGACCCTTTTCCCTCCGATTTCTATCAACTACGTTTGTGCTACTAATTCAACTCTTTCACCTGTCTTTACCTTTTTTATACAAACCTTTTCTTCCGGTAACACAAGAATTTCTTCATTATACTTCTTACCGGGGCTGATGACGTAGGCTTTTGAGAGCCTGTAGAAATGGCTATTCCCCAACTAGAAACAAATTGAATTCACATATGAAATATATATGTATTTGTGTTTACATGGTATATCACGCGCTAAAAGTCTGCTTTCTTCTACCGAGCGCCCATAGATCAGAAGTAGGATCGCCGACTTATGCCAATTCGCTCGGGTTTCAATCCTGGCTAAAAGCAATCGGATGTCTAACCGTACTGAAGAGCTATGATAAGCGGAACAGATCTGTCTGCGGATGACTATATATATATATATATATATATATATATATTGGGAAAAATGAATGAATAACTGGAAAAATAAAGTCTTCGTGTGACGCGTTTCGTCCTGTAGGCTTTCATCGGACTAAATTTATTTAGACATGAGTTCGAACGACAGATGCATGGAATTTCAAATTTAATTTTGTTCTTGATGTATAAATAGTTAATATTTATTTTAAAGAATCAAAATTATAAATTGTTTTATATAAGAAATAAGGAAAATATGTATTTAAAGCTTAAATTGAGATTTGTCTGCTATGATATCTTCTGTAGTCTAGTTGTCAGATCTAATGACGGTATCTCCCCGCTATTGAGAGTAGGCAGGTTCGTTTCCGGCCGGAATATAGATATTTTCCAAATGAGATTTCTCTTTAGACCGGTGGTAATTATAAAAATGTACTGTTTAAATTCTAAAAACAGACTATCCACTCAAATACGTATATCTACTAAAAATTATGTTTAAATAAATAAAATTCATGTATGTCATTTCATGAAATTCCGTTATATATATATATTAGATGTCAACAAAGGGATCATATTTTATTAATAAAACTGGATACAAAAGTAACACAATGATAAAGATTTAAGGCACCTTTCAATCGACTCGTCTTCAGAAAAAAATTAAGACTAAGAAACTAATAAAATATTTTATCAGCTACTGAAGTTAAAACGAAACTAATAGAGGGATTTGAGGTGGAATAAAATTTTCCCCCAGCTAGGTCATAGCTTCCATGAACAAGGCTAATTTGCCCGCACAGGGCAGGTCTTTTCATACTAATGATAACATACTTCAATATATCTAACTGGAGTATATTCTGTGCAACACAGAGAAAAACTCAGGAGGATAACTAGTCCTGCAAGTATTGGGATTTAATAATTGCTCGCCGATGGCGAAGGCAGAAGTCTTCGAACCCCGGGATCTCACCGGCTCATGTCTACGCACCTGACCCGGGACATGTTGGGCGATTCTTACCTCCAACCTCTGGAGAGTCTTGCCTACATAGTCAACCTCGCATTAACACTTATATGACCAGACTTTGTTGATGGGCAGGTAAAACATCCTTGTGACATGGAGGGAAAGCCCTTCTAGTTAAAAAAAATGTTCCGGGCCATCACGGCATTAAAACGCCGCTTAATGGAAATGGAAATTTTATCGGCGTATGTCTGACTGACGGGACCGATCTACGGTAGTCTAACATATACAGGACATTTAGATGCCCTATACATTTTAACCCCATTGAACTTAATGATTTTTCGTTCAATGGTAGATGTAATGACACATTCGCGGTAACCATTCATCAAAAATAGTTGTTTAATTTTCTTCAACTCGGAATCGAGTTTGCACTCAGAACAAAACATAAGCGCCCGATGAGTGAGACTACTAAGATTAATTATCCTGGTTCTGGGAGCAAAAGAGTCCCAAGTTAAGTAAAGCCCAGAGAAAGTGGGTTTACGATAAACACTAGTAAGAAAGCACGAAACTTGTTATTTCTACTAGAACATTCAGGAAAGCTAAGAGATAGTTCTCTTCTACCTCCATAGTTTATTTTTAACGAAAGATGGTGATTATTAAAATATGAACAGAACTCTTCCTCCTAAGGAAACGACATAAGCGTGTCATCAACATATCGGAAGTAACAATAAGGCTTATAAATCTTTTAGAAAAACTGTTTTTCATGAAAGCCAACAAAAATGTTAGCCATCAGTGGAGCAAATGTACTACCCATTGCTACTCCATCAATTTTTTGATACATGCAATTATCGAAGCTGAAGGAGACAGACTTGACCGCTATGTCCATCAACCGGACAAAGACACTCTCAATAAAAGATGGAGGCTTTGTGGAGCTGCGATACAAAAAGTCAACACAAAAAATAATTGTTTCGTCAAGCGCGACGTTTGTGGACACACTTGATATATCAAAAATACCTAGTGGCACACAATACTCCAAATATAATAATACAAACGGGTCAAGAACTTCAGCAAGCCACTTAGCCAGGCTATGTTGAGCTGAGCTTATCATAGACAAGATGTATCTAAGTGGAACATTCTTTTTGTGAATTTTTGGTAACCCATACATCCGAGGACTCTGAGAACCTACGAGACGAATATTATCATAAATTTCTTTAGTCAAAAGTTTTCTTTTGTGAAATTCTAACAATGTCTTCTGTAATCGAATTTTAATTCTTGATGTATCGTCACAATTGACGTCTGTTAATTTCCGTAATTTGCTGTTGTCATTTAAAATACATAACATTTTACTGATATAATCGGAGTGCTTTAGTATAATCACTCTAGCACCTTTGTCAGGTCTGGTAATATGAATATCTCTTAGTTTTTAACAGATTAGCTGTTTGAAAGTGGTCCCTCTTCCAAGTAAACCCGTGAGAATCAAGAGTGGAATTATCGAAACAATATGCTAAGTCTTTCAAATGAGGTTACAGACGAAGCAATTGTTCCTCAGAGTTAGACAGATGTTTAAATAACTGAGAAAGGAGCATTTCAAAATTGCTGAATACCTCAACTTTCTCAATTTTTCTAAGGGGAATACAGAAATCTAAACCCCGTGACACCACCTTATCTAAATCAGTCAACTCATAGTTAGACAAAGTAATGATGTTCCTATCCGTAGCAACATACGAATTAATTTTTTTTAACAAGAAATTCAAATAAGCTAAATTTTTAACTTCCTTCTGTTACCGAAAACTACGTCACCATCCGAGAGATATTTAGAAAACCGAATCCAGAAAAGATAAAGTTCGCTTGACATAACTCCATACTACCCGATAACGGACACTTGCAGAACTGGGTGGTTCGGAAAAATAAATTTCGTCCTCAAAGAAAGCTCGCTCAACACTATTTCAACACTCGTTCAATATTACGACACTTAAACCTTGAAACATGCCGAGTAACGTTCCCAGGGATGACAATTTTGAGAACACGAATTCAACAAATTAATCTTTTAAGATTAAGTTGTTGTATTTGTGCTTTGTGGTGCAGTGAAAATCGGGAAGCCAAGATCGAATTACAGTTGAATTCCCAGCACTCACTTACGCGCAAATACCCTTGGGAAATATATTAATCCGTCTCTTCCCTCCAGTTACAGGTTAAATAACAGGACAGACTCGGTTCTATAGCCTTGGCTGGCTACCGGTCTACCACAGAAAGTAATGGCAACCTACCGGTCTACCGCAGAAAGTAATGGCAACCTACTGTGGGATAATCTTCTGCCCAGTCAGTCATGTTTTTTTCCAAGACATGATCGCCCAAACGTCTATCACGTATGGCACTTAAATGACTGAATCTTTTAAGAAAGAGACAGTACCTTACCTCTCGGCCGAAGAGAATTGTTGAGTGTCTTAACAAATATATAAACTTGATTTAACATTTTTCATCCCTGATCTCGTTGTCAGAGAGGAAATGCACAAAGGCAAATAGACTTTGAATAAGAAAAACAATTTCTTTTACATTTGAGGCTAGTGTAATTCACTCACGAATTTAACTTAAATAAATAACTACCTCAAAATATGATAAATTTTACGATATTCATTAAAATTTCAAGAATGTTTGTTCATAAACTAATTAATAAACGCCCTCAATATTATTATGCTTTTTCTTGATTCTTCATGATTTTTTTAGTTTTAAGCGTCAGAAATGAAATCATATAAATACAATCGTCATAAAAAGAAAACAAAAAAACAATGGAAACTGAATTATCGTCTGCTTTAGGTCTTATTTCTTTACTGAATGATGAACAGAATGTTTATTCAAATATAAAATTACATTTTATAGCACAAGGCCAAAGGGTAAGTGGAGAAAGGCCGGTCTTGTCCTACATCCAGTTAATCTGAATACCGACCCATTCACTCTAACAATGATGAACAGAATGAAAGGAAATAATTTCCTATATAATCTATTTCCTTTTCGAGGTTCATATCAACAAAAATAAATAAATAAATACATGAATAAATAAAAAATAAAATAAAAAATTATTTAAAATATAAAATAAAATGAAATAAAATAAATCCATGTTGCAAGGGAGGTCACTCTGGAGCTAACACAACATTCGAAACGAAAATTGTGTGTTTGCGTATTTGTCTGTGTACATGTGTTTTAGAATTAATGCACCAATTATTATTTGCGGTGATTATTAAATAAACGCTCATAAAAGTTAATGAATTTTAAATGTTAACGCTTGTGTTACTGTCGATTGATTTAGTGTAGGTACCTCCGGTCAAATCGATAGCAAATGAATTAAAAAAGGTCCCAAACTTAAAACAAACTTTTTCCTTCAAAATGATTAAAATGTTAATATCATTATTAAGACTAAGAGGAAAGATCAAATAATTTTTAATTATGTTTTTTTAATTTTTTAATCACTTCTAACATTTTCGAAATTTTGTCAGAAAGTTTTGTTTTGATTTGAGTTAGCGGCTAAGAAAAATGTTACGACTGTTTTACAATGGAAACCTAATGATTGCATTACCCACTTTTTTCGGTGACAAACACATTAATTTGGAAATTCTCACAAAAATCAAATAATTGTCGGATTTAAATGAAACTTTCAGTACTCATTTACAAATGTATGACATTACTTTTAAGATTATTATTTTTTAAAAAATCTTGATAATTTTTTTTTACCTTTGTTACGTAAATCGCCCTCCACGTAAATTCATGAAATCTTAATAAATTTTATATTGATGGCTAACTTTTGTTTTATTAGTTCAACGCAGGACTCATTGGGGAATATAAATCATCTATTTTTTTATTTTAAGTTTGCAATCATTGTCCGAAAACCTTCTCCGAAGAGTAAAATAAAACTCAGATATAATTTAATTTGATAATCTTTTAATTGCTGGAATAAATAATGACTATTGAGGACATTATACTCTGAAGAAAAAAAAATTTTTGATTAATAATAAAATTTTAAAAGAATTGTTTTCATTTTATTATTATTATTATTATTATTATTATTATTATTATTATTATTATTAAATAATTTAATAATATATAAAATTTTAAAACTATTTTTAAAATCTTCAAAGAATTGATTGCGAGTAGACTTTTTAGTTAAGAACTGATGATTATATTGCTTATCTAAAATTGAAAAATTTAATAAAAATCGTTTTGTAGAAATATTTTAAATTAATTAAAAATAAAATTGTGTGTAAATATGTTCATTTTGATTAAATATGATGTTCCATTTGATGAAGTACGATGTTCTATAGGAGTCATAACATGTTTTCATAAAAATTAAATTAGATATTTTTAGCATGCCTTAAACTTAATGATAACTTATTCATACATAACATAATATAACTTAGTTCGGTTATTTTAATTTCATTCTTTCTTATTAAATTAAAATTATTTTAAAAGAAATTTAAATTTTTAAATATTTATTTATTCAGAAAGCATATTCAAATGTCTGGCTATAACAAATCTAAACTAAAATTCTATAAAATATATAATTGCTGAAAATATTAAGATACATTTTTAATTTTACTATGTAGTTAAAAAAAAAAAAAGGAAATTAAAATTTGAAAATGTTATGTTTTAACCTAATTGAAATTTGGGCACGTGTGGCCGCCACCCAGCTGTCATATCTTTCGTCACCCCGATAACGCAGATAAAAGAGGGCTACCGGAGTTAAAAAGTTGTTTTTTTTTTATTGTAAATTTCTGGCAGTAAGCAATTATTACTTGATTGAAATATGATAAAGGAAAGTTTTAATTTTGAAAATTGACTTAAATGACTTGTCAGCTAGGTATATTTTATTTTTGCAAGATTTTTGAAACAGAAATTTGTCTACTGTTTACATACTGCTTATGTAATGTGTCGATCAATCAAAAATGGTGGGAAATTTAAATTTTATTTTTTCAATTAAAAAAAGAATTAGATTAAAATCAGTATAATTTCAGTTTAAAATACACAAGTGTATTTTTCTTTCTGGAATTAAAATTTAATCTCTTGGCTTTCAATTAAAGCTAATTTTAAAGCTTGAAGATAACATTTATTTTTAAAATTTAAATTTAAATTTAGGTATCGAAAATGGGTGGAGGTATCTAATTTAGTGATGTTCCCACGTATATGAAGAAAACTAGAAGCAGCAGAAATGTGATTCTACAAAAAGATACCTAAAATTACCAGGAGAGTAAGCAACAAGTTGCCTTAAAGTGAATGGCGGCGGCGGCGACAGAAGAAGAATGATAATGGTGATGATAATTTTTTACATCTGTTACCCCCTCCTGTTAATTTCCTGAAATTTCTCGAAGTTGACTATTGTCCGCAAACTTTGTTTTACTAGTAAAATTCAAGATTCCTTAGGGAATTAATATTTTTTTAACAGTTGCCACTTTTCCGAAAATCTGCTCCAAATAGTCAAATAAGAAATGCAATATATCTCTGTCATACTTTATTGAAATAAGCTTTTAATTGTTTTTATAAATAATATATATTAAGGATATCATAATCTGAAGAAATCTTTTTTCAATGAATAATTAATTTTTACAAGAATTGTTTTCTTTTTATTAAAAATCTTTTAAAATTTCTTCCAATCACTGTCTGTATTAGGTTATTAAGTTATTAAGTCAAGACTATATTTGCTAATCAAACACTGAAAAGCTTAATACCAGTCTTTACTCACCAATATTTTTAAAATAATTAAAAGCTTTTTTGTGTGTTTAGAAATCATCTCCTTTTTAGTAGTACATGTCATAAGTGACATATCATTAAAAAGTCATGTGTTTCAAGGGTGAACAATACTTAGCTTGTCAACATATCTGGTTGTCATCAATCACTTAACGCGTCAAAAAAATATGACCTCCATGATTATGAAATATTTGTATTCTAAATTTTATACTATAAGCAAGTAATACTTGTTTCAAACCAGATTAATTTAACTTTAAATTTGTTAATTTTCAAAAAAAAAGTGTGCCAGATGTATATTTTATTTTTGCAAGATCTTTTAAACCAAGAATCAATCTTTGTGTACAAACCTGTCAAACTGTCAAAAATGAACGAAAAACTGATAACTTTCGAAAACTCTCAAAATATTTAGATTACTATCGATATAATTCTATTTTAGATACACCTGAGTATTCTGCTCACTGAAAAAAGTAAATTCAATCATTTAGCTTTCAAATTAAAGCTAAAATGAAAGCTTCAATTATAATAAAATTCAGATATCGAAAATAAGTAGCGGTACCTAATAAAAAGGAAAGTTTTGAAAGCCCTGTTTAAAGTGTCAAGTTTTCCGAGAAGTTGTCTGTAGAAACATATATCTTTACATATATATTTTTCTAGGTAAACATTCACAAAGAGAGATTATACATACGCATCGACGTCAGAAGATGCATATCAACAGCGCATATGTTATACATCGTAAAAATATAAACATGGTATAAAGCGGATATTGAAAAGAAAGACAGTTATATTTTTAAAATTCAAACCATGATTGGTCACGAACACACGACAGACATTTGATTTTATGACTCCGATTGTGTAAGAAAATCAAATGTAATTTTATACCAAATTAATTTTGTTAAATCATCATCAATCCCTGAGTTATTTACAATTGTCTTTGTATTCTTTACCTTGTTAGAAGCTCAGATCGCAGCCATGGATGTAACAGTTTTTAACCCATATCTTTGCTATTGCTGATAATTTTTTGCAATGGAATCATTATTTGTTATGAGTATTTGTTGTTGGATTTATTGTCGTTTTTATTTGTAAAACAGAAGGTAATATAAAATTAAACACATGAAAGTAGAAACCAATTAATTTTCATTGTTTTTTGTCTTTAAAAATGGCTTTCTCCTAGATTCCCACTATAGCTCAAAAGCACATAACATTAAAGTATTTCAAAATATTTCTCTTCATATGTCTTTAACCTAAAATTATTTTTTATTATTCTTTTGGAGATTGGTTGAGGGGTTTTCATTGGAATTCTCAGTTATGATCGACGCATCTATCAGTTTATGTATTATAATTTTGGTGCTGTGAAGACTTTCTTTTTCGAATACACCTTAGAAAAAAGATTTTTCGTAAACATCATTTCTGCTTTTATTTAAATTAATCGTGTTCATTCAGAAACACACAATGAAAAACCCTGTAAAAATGAAAAACAACTAAAGATAAAAATTATCTCTGAAGGTCAAGTTAGTATTTCTGAATGATGAACGCACATCGAATTCGAAAAGAATGAAATTCAGTTATGGATTTAACTCAATTACTCCACCAAATCCACACATTACAATAAGGAGTATTTTCGTTTGTAAAACATTTTAAATTATTTTTCTTACTTTCGAGAAAATAAATCGTGAATAATTTTTTTTATTTATTACTAAATCCTGATCTATATTAAAATAGATAAATTAAAAAAATTAATATACCGTATATAATCGAGTATAAGTGCAAATTTTTACGAAACAAATAAGAGGTCGCATTATACTAAGGTGGGGAGTTTTGGGGGAGGTAACAAGATAAATGAACTAACAATACCTGTTCAAAAAATTGTTTTTCATCTAAGGACAGTGATATCAAATATGTGTAACAAGAAGTCGAAATATAAACATGGAATAAATGAAAGCTAGTGATATATTTAAAATTTTGGTCGTATTTGGTCAAAACAAACCTGTACAAGTAGGATAGATAGATAGGAAGAGAGAGAGGGGGAGGAGAGATACACACACAAAGAGAGAGAGAGAGAGAGAAAGAGAGGGAAATAAAATTATTTTATTTTATGTTCATAATTGTGTAATAAAATAATATTTCGTTGTATATCAAATTCGTTTAGTTAAACCATTACAAACCTAATGTATAAGGCATAGTGAGCTATAATTGTTTTTTATTGTTTACTTTGTAAGCAATCCAGATCGGAACGACAGATGCAAGTATTCGTAGAGAGCTTCTACCAATATCTATCTATCGGTTGTCAGTTAAGTGCCATACGTGATACACGCTTGGGCGATCATGTCTCGAAAGATTTTTCCCGCATAAGGTTGTCATTACTTTCTACATTAGACTGATTAACATCAAGTTTCAAACTCTTCTGCTATTTAACTCATAACTGGAAGGAGAAGAGACGGGTTAATACTTTTCTAAGGGTGTTTGCGCAAAAGTAAATGTAACAAATTTCTTTTTCCGAGCCAATATCCACTGCACCACAACGCACATCCTGCCTGTAGTCAGCTTTAAAAATCATTAACCAAGATATCATTCCCATGTGTAATACGAACATTCCAATGATTCCGGTACGTATCTGCTAGTTTCAGCATTTCTTATTGCATATCCGAGAGAAAATATAAAACAAAACAACTATTGGTATTTACTCGCTCAGTAGAAAATTAAAATGAAAAAAATCATAGCTAAAATGAATAAATAAATAAAACTGCGTTAACACCCCTTTAATTGCAATAAAAATTGTGTAGTCAAACTACTTATTCATAATACAGTGAGTTTGAAATTCCTCCAAATTCCTCATTTCTGGTACTAATAGTAATTATTGATTTGAAACATTTGTTGAATCGTACCTTATTTGAAAAAGAAAAAAACACTCACATAATCTGTTGAATCCGATTAAATATAAACATATTAATCTATTAACAATGATTATTTGTAATATAACCAATATTCCTACTAAAAATGATAATTTACAGAGGATTGTATATACCGTTTCTGGTTTGATCTCTCAGCACCAACCCTGATAGAAATTAATTTGGTGGGAGGAGAATAAAAATGTAAATGCAGATAGACAGCAGCAGATTAGAAAACTGTTTAGTAGTAGCAAGGATAGCCATTACTGAAGTGAAAGAACCTATAAATACAAAACACGCTAAATAAAATCAGCGAGAATAAAATCAAATCTATGCGTTCTTAAATCAAGCAAAATCCATAGTTTATTCGATATACTTCTATTTCAGAAGAAAAAAAATGATGAACAATGTTGATATTAGGAGCTTTATTTTTTGTTTTAGAAGAAAGACATTTTAGAAACCTATGCAAATTGTTTGAATATTCATAATTTGTCGTTGCATTTAAATGTTAGAATAATGATAGATTACAGAAGGAAAGTAACGGGGCTAGTGTCACAAACAATTTATTTGAATTCCAAACACTAAATTACATGTTTTCCTCTTAAAAGTAAACCTTTTCGATCAATCATCAATTCTACAAAGAGATCCTGCGTCTTTTGTTTCGCTTAGTGCGACGAGAAGAGACGAAAGTTGTGGCAGGATAAATCGTGGCTACTTCAACACGGTAATGCAACCAATGCACCCAGCCGTTCGTTCCCAAGAAGAACATCACCGTAATGAAGCTTGCCCCCATTCGTCCGATATTGTGACATATTTCTTTTACCTAAGCCCAACGGGATCATCAAGGGAACCCGTTTGAAGGTGTGGGGGCCATCAAAAGGGAGCTGAGCGGTATCTAACAAAAAGTCCTTCTAGCAGTGTATAGAAGTGTGACAGTGAAAGCTGAAAAAGTGCATTAGACTCGAGAGGGGATTGCTTTGAAGAAAAAAAAAACGATGAAGTTTGTTGCTGTGATACCAGTCCCGTTACTTTTCAGACAGAGATTACCATTTATTTCGATCCCTGCAAAATTATCTTAATGAGATGAACTTCAATCCTTTGGGAGTTTGTAAAGTTTGAAGAGAAATTAGAATTCTACTGAGAGGAGGTTTATTTCTTTGAAAGCAAATATTTTGTGCAAAAAGTTCGCAGAAAACAATCAGAATATTAATTATAATTTTTAAATCAGTACCAGGCAAAGGCTCAGAAGCTGCTCACCTAGAAATTATGAACAGCCAAAATTTTTACATCACAAAATAAATTTGATAAACATAAAATATTCAAACGAAAAAATTGACATCGTAATTCATACGGAAGAATTCAGCTATAAAATGATCAATTATGCCTTTCTCTTAGCAATTTTATGATACTTTTTGAAAAAATTTTTACAAATTGATTTCTTTTCTGTTTTTATAACAATTCGGATCATACTTCTAAAATCCTTATTTTAACAGCAGGGACCGACAATACAAGAGATAACTTTAGTCATGAATTCAAATCCCTACTTTTAGGAGGATTAGTGTCTTCTCATTACATAGGCTCTACGAAAGTAAATGAGCTCAATCCAACCGTATAACTGTAATCTTCATTCCCCCTTCCAACAGTAATCTTCATTCCCCCTTCCAACTGTAATCTTCATTCCCCCTTTCAACTGTAATCTTCATTCCCCCTTTCAACTGTAATCTTCATTCCCCCTTTCAACTGTAATCTTCATTCCCCCTTCCAACTGTAATCTTCATTCCACCTTTCAACTGTAATCTTCATTCCCCCTTCCAACTGTAATCTTCATTCCCCCTTTCAACTGTAATCTTCATTCCCCCTTTAAACTGTAATCTTCATTCCCCCTTCCAACTGTAATCTTCATTCCCCCTTCCAACTGTAATCTTCATTCCCCCTTTCAACTGTAATCTTCATTCCCCCTTTCAACTGTAATCTTCATACACCCTTTCAACTGTAATCTTCATTCCTCCTTCCAACTGTAATCTTCATTCCCCCTTTCAACTGTAATCTTCATTCCCCCTTCCAACTGTAATCTTCATTCCCCCTTTCAACTGTAATCTTCATTCCCCCTTCCAACTGTAATCTTCATTCCCCCTTTCAACTGTAATCTTCATTACCCCTTCCAACTGTAATCTTCATTCTCCCTTTCAACTGTAATCTTCATTCCCCCTTCCAACTGTAATCTTCATTCCCCCTTCCAACTGTAATCTTCATTCCCCCTTCCAACTGTAATCTTCATTCCCCCTTTCAACTGTAATCTTCATTCCCCCTTTCAACTGTATTCTTCATTCCCCCTTTCAACTGTAATCTTCATTACCCCTTTCAACTGTAATCTTCATTCCTCCTTCCAATTGTAATCTTCATTCACCCTTCCAACTGTAATCTTCATTCCCTCTTTCAACTGTAATCTTCATTCCCCCTTTCAACTGTAATCTTCATTCCCCCTTCCAACTGTAATCTTCATTCCCCCTTTCAACTGTAATCTTCATTCCCCCTTTCAACAGTAATCTTCATTCCCCCTTCCAACTGTAATCTTCATTCCCCCTTCCAACTGTAATCTTCATTCCCCCTTTCAACTGTAATCTTCATTCCCCCTTCCAACTGTAATCTTCCCCCATTCCCCCTTCCAACTGTAATCTTCATTCCCCCTTTCAACTGTAATCTTCATTCCCCCTTTCAACAGTAATCTTCATTCCCCCTTTCGACTGTAATCTACATTCCCCCTTCCAACTGTAATCTTCATTCCCCTTTCCAACTGTAATCTTCATTCCTCCTTCCAACTGTAATCTTCATTCCCCCTTTCAACTGTAATCTTCATTCCCCCTTCCAACTGTAATCTTCATTCCCCCTTTCAACTGTAATCTTCATTCCCCCTTCCAACTGTAATCTTCATTCCCCCTTTCAACTGTAATCTTCATTCCCCCTTCCAACTGTAATCTTCATTCCCCCTTCCAACTGTAATCTTCATTCCCCCTTCCAACTGTAATCTTCATTCCCCCTTCCAACTGTAATCTTCATTCCCCCTTTCAACTGTAATCTTCATTCCCCCTTTCAACTGTAATCGTCATTCCCCCTTCCAACTGTAATCTTCATTCCCCCTTCCAACTGTAATCTTCATTCCCCCTTCCAACTGTAATCTTCATTCCCCCTTTCAACTGTAATCTTCATTCCCCCTTCCAACTGTAATCTTCATTCCCCCTTTCAACTGTAATCTTCATTCCCCCTTCCAACTGTAATCATTCCCCCTTCCAACTGTAATCTTCACTTCCCCCTTCCAACTGTAATCTTCATTCCCCCTTTCAACTGTAATCTTCATTCCCCCTTCCAACTGTAATCTTCATTCCCCCACCCTTTCAACTGTAATCTTCATTCCCCCTTCCAACTGTAATCTTCATTCCCCCTTCCAACTGTAATCTTCATTCCCCCTTCCAACTGTAATCTTCATTCCCCCTTCCAACTGTAATCTTCATTCCCCCTTCCAACTGTAATCTTCATTCCCCCTTCCAACTGTAATCTTCATTCCCCCTTCCAACTGTAATCTTCATTCCCCCTTCCAACTGTAATCTTCATTCCCCCTTTCAACTGTAATCTTCATTCCCCCTTCCAACTGTAATCTTCATTCACCCTTTCAACTGTAATCTTCATTCCCCCTTCCAACTGTAATCTTCATTCCCCCCCCTTCCAACTGTCTTTATTCCCCCTTCCAACTGTAATTCATTCCCCCTTTCAACTGTAATCTTCATTCCCCCTTCCAACTGTAATCTTCATTCCCCCTTCCAACTGTAATCTTCATTCCCCCTTTCAACTGTAATCTTCATTCCCCCTTCCAACTGTAATCTTCATTCCCCCTTCCAACTGTAATCTTCATTCCCCCTTTCAACTTTGCTAATCTTCATTCCCCCTTTCAACTGTAATCTTCATTCCCCCTTTCAACTGTAATCTTCATTCCCCCTTCCAACTGTAATCTTCATTCCCCCTTTCAACTGTAATCTTCATTCCCCCTTTCCCTTTCAAATGTAATCTTCATTCCCCCTTTCAACTGTAATCTTCATTCCCCCTTTCAACTGTAATCTTCATTCCCCCTTTCCAACTGTAATCTTCATTCCCCCTTTCCAACTGCAATCTTCATTCCCCCTTCCAACTTGTAATCTTCCCTTTCCCCCTTTCAAATGTAATCTTCATTCCCCCTTCCAACTGTAATCTTCATTCCCCCTTTCCAACTGTAATCTTCATTCCCCCTTTCAACTGTAATCTTCACTTCCCCCTTCCAACTGTAATCTTCATTCCCCCTTCCCCCTTTCAACTGTAATCTTCATTCCCCCTTTCAACTGTAATCTTCATTCCCCCTTCCAACTGTAATCTTCATTCCCCCTTCCAACTGTAATCTTCATTCCCCCTTTCCAACTGTAATCTTCATTCCCCCTTTCCAACTGTAATCTTCATTCCCCCTTCCAACTGTAATCTTCATTCCCCTTTCCAACTGTAATCTTCATTCCCCCTTTCCAACTGTAATCTTCCCCCTTGTTCCCCCTTCATTCCCCCTTTCAACTGTAATCGTCATTCCCCCTTCCAACTGTAATCTTCATTCCCCCTTCCAACTGTAATCTTCATTCCCCCTTTCAACTGTAATCTTCATTCCCCCTTCCAACTGTAATCTTCATTCCCCCTTTCAACTGTAATCTTCATTCCCCCTTCCAACTGTAATCTTCATTCCCCCTTCCAACTGTAATCTCCATTCCCCCTTTCAACTGTAATCTCCATTCCCCCTTTCAACTGTAATCTTCATTCCCCCTTCCAACTGTAATCTTCATTCCCCCTTCCAACTGTAATCTCCATTCCCCCTTTCAACTGTAATCTTCATTCCCCCTTCCAACTGTAATCTTCATTCCCCCTTTCAACTGTAATCTTCATTCCCCCTTCCAACTGTAATCTTCATTCCCCCTTCCAACTGTAATCTTCATTCCCCCTTCCAACTGTAATCTTCATTCCCCCTTCCAACTGTAATCTTCATTCCCCCTTTCAACTGTAATCTTCATTCCCCCTTCCAACTGTAATCTTCATTCACCCTTTCAACTGTAATCTTCATTCCCCCTTCCAACTGTAATCTTCATTCCCCCTTCCAACTGTAATCTTTATTCCCCCTTCCAACTGTAATCTTCATTCCCCCTTTCCAACTGTAATCTTCATTCCCCCTTCCAACTGTAATCTTCATTCCCCCTTCCAACTGTAATCTTCATTCCCCCTTTCAACTGTAATCTTCATTCCCCCTTCCAACTGTAATCTTCATTCCCCCTTCCAACTGTAATCTTCATTCTCCCTTTCAACTGTAATCTTCATTCCCCCTTTCAACTGTAATCTTCATTCCCCCTTTCAACTGTAATCTTCATTCCCCCTTTCAACTGTAATCTTCATTCCCCCTTCCAACTGTAATCTTCATTCCCCCTTTCAACTGTAATCTTCATTCCCCCTTTCAACTGTAATCTTCATTCTCCCTTTCAAATGTAATCTTCATTCTCCCTTTCAAATGTAATCTTCATTCCCCCTTTCAACTGTAATCTTCATTCCCCCTTTCAACTGTAATCTTCATTCCCCCTTTCAACTGTAATCTTCATTCCCCCTTTCAACTGTAATCTTCATTCCCCCTTCCAACTGTAATCTTCATTCCCCCTTCCAACTGTAATCTTCATTCCCCCTTCCAACTGTAATCTTCATTCCCCCTTTCAACTGTAATCTTCATTCCCCCTTCCAACTGTAATCTTCATTCCCCCTTCCAACTGTAATCTTCATTCCCCCTTTCAACTGTAATCTTCACTCCCCCTTCCAACTGTAATCTTCATTCCCCCTTTCAACTGTAATCTTCATTCCCCCTTTCAACTGTAATCTTCATTCCCCCTTCCAACTGTAATCTTCATTCCCCCTTTCAACTGTAATCTTCATTCCCCCTTCCAACTGTAATCTTCATTCCCCCAACTGTCTTCAACTCCCCCTTTTGTAATCTTCATTCCCCCTTTCAACTGTAATCTTCATTCCCCCTTCCAACTGTAATCTTCATTCCCCCTTCCAACTGTAATCTTCATTCCCCCTTTCAACTGTAATCGTCATTCCCCCTTCCAACTGTAATCTTCATTCCCCCTTCCAACTGTAATCTTCATTCCCCCTTTCAACTGTAATCTTCATTCCCCCTTCCAACTGTAATCTTCATTCCCTCTTTCAACTGTAATCTTCATTCCCCCTTCCAACTGTAATCTTCATTCCCCCTTCCAACTGTAATCTCCATTCCCCCTTTCAACTGTAATCTTCCATTCCCCCTTTCAACTGTAATCTTCATTCCCCCTTCCAACTGTAATCTTCATTCCCCCTTCCAACTGTAATCTCCATTCCCCCTTTCAACTGTAATCTTCATTCCCCCTTCCAACTGTAATCTTCATTCCCCCTTTCAACTGTAATCTTCATTCCCCCTTCCAACTGTAATCTTCATTCCCCCTTCCAACTGTAATCTTCATTCCCCCTTCCAACTGTAATCTTCATTCCCCCTTCCAACTGTAATCTTCATTCCCCCTTTCAACTGTAATCTTCATTCCCCCTTCCAACTGTAATCTCCATTCCCCCTTTCAACTGTAATCTTCATTCCCCCTTCCAACTGTAATCTTCATTCCCCCTTTCAACTGTAATCTTCATTCCCCCTTCCAACTGTAATCTTCATTCCCCCTTCCAACTGTAATCTTCATTCCCCCTTCCAACTGTAATCTTCATTCCCCCTTCCAACTGTAATCTTCATTCCCCCTTCCAACTGTAATCTTTATTCCCCCTTCCAAGTGTAATCTTCATTCCCCCTTTCAACTGTAATCTTCATTCCCCCTTCCAACTGTAATCTTCATTCCCCCTTCCAACTGTAATCTTCATTCCCCTTTCAACTGTAATCTTCATTCCCCCTTCCAACTGTAATCTTCATTCCCCCTTCCAACTGTAATCTTCATTCCCCCTTTCAACTGTAATCTTCATTCCCCCTTTCAACTGTAATCTTCATTCCCCCTTTCAACTGTATTCTTCATTCCCCCTTCCAACTGTAATCTTCATTCCCCCTTTCAACTGTAATCTTCATTCCCCCTTTCAACTGTAATCTTCATTCTCCCTTTCAAATGTAATCTTCATTCCCCCTTTCAACTGTAATCTTCATTCCCCCTTTCAACTGTAATCTTCATTCCCCCTTTCAACTGTAATCTTCATTCCCCCTTCCAACTGTAATCTTCATTCCCCCTTCCAACTGTAATCTTCATTCCCCCTTCCAACTGTAATCTTCATTCCCCCTTCAACTGTAATCTTCATTCCCCCTTTCCAACTGTAATCTTCATTCCCCCTTCCAACTGTAATCTTCATTCCCCCTTTCAACTGTAATCTTCATTCCCCCTTTCAACTGTAATCTTCATTCCCCCTTCAACTGTAATCTTCATTCCCCCTTTCAACTGTAATCTTCATTCCCCCTTTCAACTGTAATCTTCATTCCCCCTTTCAACTGTAATCTTCATTCCCCCTTTCAACTGTAATCTTCATTCCCCCTTTCAACTGTAATCTTCATTCCCCCTTTCAACTGTAATCTTCATTCCCCCTTTCAACTGTAATCTTCATTCCCCCTTTCAACTGTAATCTTCATTCCCCCTTTCAACTGTAATCTTCATTCCCCCTTTCAACTGTAATCTTCATTCCCCCTTTCAACTGTAATCTTCATTCCCCCTTTCAACTGTAATCTTCATTCCCCCTTTCAACTGTAATCTTCATTCCCCCTTCCAACTGTAATCTTCATTCCCCCTTAAACTGTAATCTTCATTCCCCCTTCCAACTGTAATCTTCATTCCCCCTTCCAACTGTAATCTTCATTCCCCCTTTCAACTGTAATCTTCATTCCCCCTTCCAACTGTAATCTTCATTCCCCCTTTCAACTGTAATCTTCATTCCCCCTTTCAACTGTAATCTTCATTCCCCCTTCCAACTGTAATCTTCATTCCCCCTTCCAACTGTAATCTTCATTCCCCCTTCCAAACTATCAGTACTGTCATTTTTACTCTTCGCTTACATAAACTGCTTGTATTATTTGCATTATTTATATTCTGTTTAATGTTCTTATCAGAACGCTTCATCCGTTGTGCTCTTTGCCTTTTTTCAGGTTTCTGACGAAACAGATAACTTCCCGAAAAATAATGAAAATCTGTATCCAAAAACTATTGTCAAAAAGCTTGCTTGACCATCATGTATAAAATCCTCAAATCAATTCTTACTAAACGTACATAATCACATCTTGTTAAAAACAGTCTGATGATCAGAAATAGTTTAAACATTATTCTGACTGCTGAAAAACAATGATTTTAGAAAAAAAATGTCAGTGAACGGATTGACGACAAAAAAGCATTTGACAATCTTCCATATATTTAAACAAATACATGATTTTATATAAATGTCTTGAAGATTTATTTTCCAAATATGACAATGAGCTTGAGGGCCTACTCACTAGAGTCTAAAAAGTTCATTGCATGAATATGTAAATAGAGATAAGATTGATAAATGTGCGAAATTAATATTTATACGCGGAAAGTTCTTACGCAGCAAAAATAAGAGGGTAAGAGCAACAACTCTGACGAGCCTTTTGCCCTGGTGTCTAGACAAGATGAATTAAAGAGTGATACCAGATTGGCATCGAGGTTTCACCCGTTTACTGTTGAAATAGCTGAACGCAACCGCCACTTCTACACCAAGTTTTTTGGCCCGCACTGTAGAACTCCATGTTGTTTACTAGATCTTCAGAAATTTAAATGCAACGTCAATCGCCATATTTTGTTTTCTTGAATCCCGTTTATCTTTTGCTCTCTCTGTAACCTTCCCCTATACTGAGTCTTCACTTTCCCATTCACTTCTCATAACCCCTGCGTAGTATTGACATTACCCCCGAGGAAATGATTAAAAAATAAGGCTTAAAAATTTATGGGGCGACTGTAAAGGAATGGTGATAAAGTTGTGAAATGTAGCACCTATTAACATCAGTTTTTCTTATTCATAGCTGCATTGTTTCTTTCTAGGTAAACTGACATCTCGTTGTTTAGAGAATATTTCAAAGGAATTAGTAATGACTTTTCTTGAAAATGAACAAAATATGCATCATGTAACTGCAAAAAGTGGTCTACCTCCCAAATACATTCATACTAAAATGGTTGATTGATTAGGAGATGACGCTCCGTCTTTATCAGTGATACAAAAGTGGGCAGCTGATTCTAGGAGAGAAAAGAATAGTCTTTAAATGACCAAAAGTTTGGATACCCTGCAACTGCCATCACCGAAGAAAAAGACTGATCGTGTTCTTTACATGGTGATGGTTGAGAGGTGATTGGCTATAAATCAACTAGACAATGTTATTAGCATCTTATGAGAGTGTCTTGAATATTCTACACAATGAATTGTGTATGATGAAAGTTTCTGATCGACGTCTTTTAATACCTGATCAAAAGCCTACCAGTCTGTTCACATCACGGGAATCCTGATATTGTTTAAGGAAAATTCAGCTGGGTTTTTTTAACGTATCTTCATCCAGGATGAGTGTTGGGTTTATCACTTTGAAACAGAGACAAAGTGAAAATAAATGCAAGAAAAACACCTATCCCCGCTTGCTCCAAAGAAAGCCGGAGTTGTTTCAACTGCAAGGAAGGTGGGATGCAGTGCTTTTGGATGCAAATGGCACTGTGTTTATTTACTACTTACAAAAATGGGCACGTTATCAATCAATTCACAGTTATGAAAGCCTATCAAAAAACAAACGCCCAAGAAAACTGAAGAAATGGGTCTTGATTTATCAGGACAATACTCTAGCACACAAGACCTTGGTTTTAATGGCTGCTGTACATGACTGAAAAGGTTGATCACCTCCCTATTTCTGATTAGATTCCATTTGACTATCATTTATTCCCAACATGAAAAAGAAAACAAAAGCACTTAGCTTGGAACCAGTATCGGAGTGAGGACGTTACTAACGATTTTAAGCAACAGAATAAAATCTTTTTCATCAATGGAATCCAAACATTGCAATACCGATAGAAGAAGTGTGCGGATCGAAAACGAGACTATAAACCTCATTTGATCAAACTCAATTAAAGTATCGTTGTCAGCCTATGCACTTATCAGCCGATCTACAATATCTGACTTGATAACGACTTATTAGTTAAGGAGGTTGAACCTGAATAAAACTACAAGTATTTGGGAATATATGAAGGAGGAGATAAAACATTTACTAATGATCAAGAAAAATGATACAGAAAAATAGGTATTATCTTCACAAGTGAATTACATGCGCATTATAGAATGGAAGCGATCAATATATATATATATATATATATATATATATATATATATATATATATATGTGTGTGTGTGTGTGTGTGTGTATCTGTGAAGAGGCTGAAAGCGCTTGGAATGTCGAAAATTATGTAACATTTTTACATTCGTTATCTCTATCAAAAAAGAAACATGTAAGAATACTGGAAAAATTAAATAAAAAATTAAGAAAATCTTCCTTGTTGGTTGTTTTTAACGAAACATTTAAATAAAAGATTGCTGCATATATATATATATATATATATAAATATATATATATATATATATATATATATATATGGTAATTATTATTACAATAATAATATTATACTTCAGCTCAATAGCAAAAGAGTTTTGGTGTGAAAACAAATCATCAGGCAGTAAACCCAAAATTAACACAGAATTAATGATAATTAATAATGTTAATCAAACACAGAATCAATAATAATTTCTCCACTGAAGACATTTGTATCAACATAGTCATTACTGTAATACAGCCCTAATAAACAGCGGCTATAATTTCAAGAATATTAAATATTATAAACAAATTAATCATAAAATCAAATACATCGAAATAGAAAAATATTTTGGTACACACCACCATTTAACCAAATGGTTAGTGCCAAGTTAGGCAATATATTCCTTAACCAAGTTCAAAAACACTTCCCTATTTAGCAAAATTTTTAATAAAAATACACTGAAACTTTGTTATAGCTTCACTGATGATTTCGATATGATAATAGAAAAACACCTAAAAAATAACCATAAAACAACATTATGATATTAATTATAATCAACTTACCATAAATAATAATAACGCAAGTTCCTGCAATTGTCATAACCCTAACGTATGTTCTATGCAAAATAAATGTCATACAAATTCCATTGTATACTAAGCTACTTTCTCAACTACTGAAAATCCTAATATTTTCAAACAGTATATCGGACGTACTAAGAATAATCGTAAGTCTCAATTTTACCAGCATAACTTATCTTTCAATGATAAAGCATATAGTAATTCAACTTTTCTCTCTAAATACTACTGGCAATTGAAAGATGCAAATAAAACTCCTACAGTAAAATGGAAAATATTAACTATTAAGTTAGAACATGTAAATCGTTACATGAAATATGTTTCTTTTGCTTACAAGAAAAAAATCCCTATGATGAAATTCCCAAAAACTAACTTATTGAACCAACTTAATGAAATCACTAATTTTTCTCATCATATAATCTTCCATACCTTAAATATATCTGAAATTAAATCAGATTTATCTCATTATTTTCACTATTTGCTCGCGTTATAACATGAAAATGTAGCTTATTAAACTGACAATTTTTTAAATTACTATTATTCTTTTATTTGTAATTATGAACGAATCCCTTTAAGAATTCATCTTTATTTATTTTAAATTTTTATTTTTATTTTTTATCATTATTCTTATCTTTTTATGTTGGTTTTTATTTTTCTTATATTTACTTTATTTTAGTTTATTTTATCTTTTCCAACGTTTGATTTTTTCTTTGCTAGTTTTTTTCTTGCTAGTCTTTCCCTTGTCTTCCTTTTCCATCTTGTCTCTTCTTTTTTTCTTTTTCTTTTAGTTTTTCTGTTTTATCTTTTTCTTTTTCCGGTTTAAAATTTTTCACGTGTCTGGCTTTCAGTGGCAAAACATTGAAACACTACTGTCTATGAGTCGTACACACACCATTCTTTAAATTTATTTTTATTTATTTTTTTATTTTATATATTTCTAAAATCTCCTTATCTATATATATATATTACCAAATAAATTAACCACATTTTACTGCCTGATTATGGTGTTTTAAGACCTATATAGCTATTGAGTTGCAGTATGCTATTATTATTATTATATCAATTACCATATATTTATGCTCTACTTTTCTATTGATAAATTTTTATAAAGTAAATATCTAACTGTAAAATGTACTTCCATTAGTAACCATTACTTATTATTATTATTATTATTATTATTATTATTATTATTATTATTATTATTATGTCATTTTTCATCATATTTCGATTTCTGCTTTGGTCTCACTACCAACCAGGTCTGCGGGGAGACCTAAGGCAGGTAGTGGCGTGTTGTTATGGCTCCATTTCATGTTTTTCTATCTTCCCTATCATCCTCAGCATTACATAGATAGAGTTTTCCTTAGTGTGTGGGCTGTACTTAATAAGACAATTTTTTGTATGTCTCTTAAGCTGGGGTTTCCAGGGATTCTTTCAATGTGTTGTTTTGTTCCATTTTTTATCATTCCAAGTGCACCTACTATCACTGGCACAACTCTTGTTTTCAATTTCCACATTTTTTCTATTTCAATTTCCAGGTCTTTATATTTTGACAGTTTTTCAAATTCCTTGATTGCTATGTTACAATCCGCTGGACAAGCCATATCAATTAATAGACAAGTTTTCTCCTTCTGGTTTTTAACAATAATGTCTGGCCTGTTTGCTTCAATTTTTCTGTCTGTGTAGATGGTGTAATCCCATAGAATGGTTACATCTTCTATTTCTGTAACCGGTGCTGGATGATGTTCATACCAGTGTTTGTTTACAGCTTTTCCATAAAGTTTGCACATTGTCCAATGTAAATATTGCCCAACTCTATCGTGGCGATTTTTATATTCGTTTGGGGCAAGCACAGAACAGCCTGAGATTAGGTGGTCTATTGTTTCTTGGTGTTTATCACAAAACCTGCATTTTGGATCCATATTATTATGCATAATATTTGCCTGAAAGTTTCTCGTGAAAAGACTTTGGTCTTGTGCTGCAAGTATAAATCCTTCAGTTTCAGACTTTAATCCAGATGCACGTAACCAACGATGAGTATTAACTTTGTCAACATTGGATTTATTGGCACGTACTGGATATTGGCCATGCAGAGGTTTGTCTTGCCAGCGCTGTTTCATCTGTTCAAGAGCTTTATCTTTGGCTTTCATTTTCATATTTTTTGCCGCAATAGTTGGTTCTTGGCTTCTGTTTTGCTTTTCTACAGAATCTACTAACTGTAAATCTTGTTTGTATTTACTGTCTTCTTTTATTATTGAATATTTTTTCCTTCTTTCTTCATGTTGCCTTACTAATTGTATCATCCAATCCTTTGTTGTTTCTATGTATGTTAGTAAGCCAATAGTTGTTGTCTTGTATGACAATTCCAGCTGAATAAGACCCCTTCCACCTTCTTTACGGGGTATGTATAGACGGTCTACATCAGCCTTTGGATGATGCATCTTATGCTTAGAAAGAAGCTTTCTTGTTTTAACATCCATTCGTCTGATGTCGTTTAGAGTCCAGTTGAAGATGTTGAAGCTATATTGGACAACTGGGATTGCAAGGCTATTAATGGCCATAACTCTGTTCTGTGAATTTAATTCAGTTTTTAATATCATTCGTAGCCTTCTATAGTACTCTTTATGCACTATTTCTTTCATTTTTTTATGGTGAATGTTTTCGCTCTCATTTACACCTAGGTATTTATAAGCTTCTTCTGGTTTCAATTCTTTTATTGTTACAGCAGGGTCTAGGCTAATTGAGGATGTTTCTTGTATTGATCCACGTAAAACTGTAGCTTTAGCACATTTATTCAAATTAAATTTCATTCCAATGTCTTCGCTGAAGCATTTTACAGTTTGCAGAAGACCTTCCAGCTCATTATCATTCTTAGCATATAACTTTAAGTCATCCATGTAAAATAGATGGCTTATTTTCTTTTGGCCTATTTTATAACCACATTCTGTCTTATTAAGTTGACTGGTTAGTGCTATTAATGATATGCAGAATAGTAAGGGAGATAAAGAATCACCTTGAAATATACCTCTTTTGATGTTTATTTCATCAGACTTATAGGTTCCATTTATATGATTGAGGTAAAGGGTTGTTTTCCATATAGACATGCACTGTTTGATGAAATTGATGATGACGGGCGATATCTTGTATATATTTAAAGTCTTTAAAATCCAGTAATGTGGCACACTATCGAATGCTTTTCGGTAGTCTATCCAGGCAGTACTAAGATTTTTCTTTGTACTGTAGCAGTTTTCCAGAATCATTTTGTTAATTAGCAATTGGTCTTTACAACCATAACAGCCACGTTTGCACCCTTTTTGTTCAAGCAGTATCATGTCATTTCTTTCTAAGAATAAATATGTTTGTTTTGTTAAAATAGATGTTAGTAGTTTATATGTTGTCGGAAGACATGTAATTGGTCTGTAGTTTTTCGGGTTGTTTGTGTCACCATTCTTGGGTAGAAGAAATGTAATTCCTTTTGTCATCCATGCAGGAATTTTAGTGGGATCGTCAACCATTTCTTGGAGTTCTTTGGCTATTTTTTTATGTGCTGCATTTAAATAATATAGCCAAAAGTTAGGAATTTTATCTATACCTGGAGTTTTCCAATTGTGTGCTTTTTTTAGTGCAAATTTAACATCGTCTTCTGTAATTCCAGACCATGTCTGTTCGGGTTTATTTTTCATTCGTTCTATCTCCTGCGTAATCCAATGTACTTCCTTGCTAGGTTCTTTAGGGCAAGCCCATATCTTTTCCCAGAACTGTGTGACTTCTTCCATTCTGGGGGGTACTGTCACTTCAATTCTTTTTTTACCTATTTCCCTGTAAAATCTCTTTGTATCAGTCTGAAAGATCTTGTTTTTATTATTATTATTATTATTATTATTATTATTATTATTATTATTATTATTATTATTATCTCTCGCCCGTCAATTGAACACTCTGAAAGACAGTAGATACTCACCGTTATTAACGCTTTGTTCATTCAGTAAAGAATTTGAACACTTTCAGCTACTGGCGCGTGTTTATATTGTGTATATATCACGCCAAAATCAGCCTTTCTTCACCGTGTACCGATAGCTTTGTGGTAGAATCTCCGACTGATGTCAAATCGGTCGAGGCTCAATCCTGGCTGGAAGCAATAGGATGTCTAACGTACTGATGAGCTGTGATACAGCGAAACAGGATGACTATATACAGTGAGATGGACAAATTAGCGTTTAAATTAAGTAAAAATAAAAATAACACTGGAATTCTATTTTAGCAGATACATTTGCAAAAATGACAGAAAACTGTCTTGCAATACTAAAGAGTAAATTTGTTCAATAAAATTGCCACTGGTTTCAATCACGGCCTCCAGACGACTTCGGAACCTTCTGCAACTCTTCTCGATAGTATCCTTGTTTAAGTTGGTGAATGCTACCGTAATTTTTGCTTTCAGTTTATCTTTGATGTTACAAGGATTTTTTTTTGTCTTTCTCTCAACTGCGCCACACACAAGGATGTTCTAGTTTTGGAAATTAGGAGGGCAGATGTAAGGGGTAATGTCTCCTCAGAAATTATCTGCCAGCCATGATAGGATACTCCTGTTTGTATAGCATGGTAAAGAATGCTGTTGCCAGACTAGGGTCTGCCAGCAGTCACTCTCTTGACCCAGGAAGCACTTCTGCCTCAAAGCTCTTGATTTTAAGGCCCTGTGAGAAGATGAATGAAGGCATAAGGTCGCCATCACTCGTGATCACCCCAAACACCATGATGATATCATCTAACTCTTTCCTAATCTTCTGCACTATCCTCAAATTGACACCTACACATTTTCAAATGTTCGTATGAATGCAACGAATTCAACTGGAATTTGAATTCGGCTCTCCGATTTCTCGTTCTAAATCCATTGCAACACACGTAGGTGTATGTATTTATTTTGTTTAAATAATTGTTTATTATTAATGCTTAAATGCTAAGGTAAATATTCATATATGTCTTCACGTGTCTATTATTTACTTTTTCTTATTTGATTTGGTTGTGTCTTAAGTGTCAGTAATAGCAGATTATGTTTATAATTAAATTCTACTTATTGTATTTGTATGCATATAGATACATTCATGCGCATACACGCACTCACACATCTATCTATCTATCTATCTATCTATCTATCTATCTATCTATCTATGTGTACGTGTGTGTGCGCGCGTGGAGATGCATCTACACAAAGACTCGCTCACAAACACGAAACACATGTATCTGTGGGTTTATATTAACATATTGTTGTGACGTGGCTCGATCAGGTGACCGGGTTCATATATAGAAAGCGTGAATCGGTTGAAGAAGGAAGTTAGTTATTGTGAGCTGGAGGTTACTGTTAACCTGCGTGTTACTAACTCAGCCACCCATATTGTTGCGATCTACTACGGACTATTATATTGTATCTACCGAATAAGATATTATTTTATCATCTGTGTATTGTTTACCACCTCGACGATACAACACATATTGAAAGTGTTTTTTTTTTAATCTGGCTTGGTGGTATTTCAAATGCCTGGCTATTAATTACCAGTGTTAAGTTTTTAGTAGGTACCTCCACTTTTCCACTAATTCGCGATACTTAAGTTTTAAAATTAATTTTGATAAATAAAAATAAAATAAAAATTCCTTAAGCTTTAATTTTAGCATTACCTGAAAGCTAAATAATTAAACTTACTATTTCTAGTAAGCAAAATAATCTGGGGAATTTCAAACAGAAGTTATATTGACTGAAATGTAAAATTTTTAAATTTTTAAAAATTTTAATTTTAATTTTTCGGCCATTTTTGAGCGATCAACACATTTGTAAACAAAAGTTAATTCTCAGTTTTAAAAATCTTAAAAAATAAAATATAGATATGTGAAATATTATTAGCAAATATAAAGTTAAATTAATCTGATTTACAAAATTATTACTTGTTTATAGCATGAAATTTAGAATTAAAATATTTCTCAATTACGTAGCGTTGATCTTTCTGACATTTCCCGTAAATGATTGATGTGTCATTACAGCCAGATGGCGAGATAAATATAATTGACTAGGATTGACATGCTGTCCAATTTGCGATTTTTTCTAGTAAAGGGAAGAAACAAATTATCTTTTAATCTTTTAATGTAACACCAAAAATACCATACTTAAAAAATTCAAATGCACGAAAAAGAATAAAAATTATTTAAAAAATCTATTGCTCAATGATTAGTCTTAAACTTTTTTTATTTTCAATTAGTAAATATAGTCATCATTTGATAACTTAATAACCTAACCGCGACAAGACTTTGAAGAATTTAAAAAATATTTTTAAAACTTTATAAACTTTATAAAAAACATTTTGTAAAATTTCATTATTCATCGAAATTTTTTCTTCAGAGTAAGATGTCCTTAATATATACATATATAATACATGATTTACATTCTTCAAGGAGTCCTGCGTTTAACTAATAAAACGAATTTTCGAAAGTAACAGATGTAATATATATATATATATATATATATATATATATATATATATATATATATTACCAATATTTTCGAAAAATAGTAATTTAGAAATAGTTCAATTTCTTTGTGGATAAGTTCTGAAATTTTGATCAAAATTCGACAATTATTTGATTTTGGATAAGATTTCCAAATTAATTTCACCGGAAGAAATAAGTTCTGTATTAAGATGAGGTTTATCACTAAAAACACTATGTTGTGTAGAAAAATTCTCTAATATTCTCTACACTATTATTAAAACACGGACTCTTCCATCCGTCTTGCTCAAGGAACAGTGGTAAAATTGGACTGCAAAGACCTAGCCCTGTTTTTCAGTCGTATGGGGTGACTGTATTCTCGATCCATGTTCTCACATGATTTAAAACTTTCTTCACTTAGACCTTTGTTTCTAGTGTTTTCTTTAAATCACTAAATATGAGTATTATACGAAATTTGTAATAAACTATCAGAATTTTCATTAATTTTTCAGATTTTATTCAAATGAAACAGATTTCTACAAAGTATTCAAAAAGATAGTGTTGTAACCGTTTGCACACACCGAATATTATAAGTGTCTATTATCTAATTTTTTATTGACCTAAATATTTAGACATGTGAAATAATCATAAAATAATTGCTTTAAGAATTATATCCTTTTTAAAGATTTTCAAAACAAAATTCATATTCATAAAATAATGAAGAATTAAAGTTTCATCTTTTGAACTGAACTTTTTGGTATTTTGACAACTTTTATTTTTTACTTTGAAAATAGTTGAAACCTTGTCATTCGCGTTTTGTTAATTTAACTTTGATGCCATACTTTGGTCTCAGTACCAATCCCATTTCTGGGTGAATGTCTTCTTTTGCCTGTGTCGTCTCCACTCGAAATTTTCGAAAAATCCAGGACAATATAACTTTCTCTTCAGCTATAGCAAACTTCTGACCTGAAAAAATATTTATCAGAATTATTTTATAGAATTCGCAATTATTGCAGAATTCATAAATAATAGAATGAAAATTTTAAACAATATAATAATTTTTATAAAATCGGAGGAATTTTACTCCTCATGATTAAAGCATTTATGATTGCTAAGTCCTAGCAACTTATTTTAATATTTTCTATTTATTCATGAAATTTATCTTCCGTTCAGAATAATATGACGCGAAATGATATCAAAAGACATATTCATAGTCGTTGTTTCTATTGTTTATGATCCAAGAGTCAAATGAGCGACAGTCTTTTTTTTCAAAAGAATAAATTAATATCACACATCTTCATTAAATAAGCAATTTTAAATAAACATTCTGGACCTTATTTCGAAAGTAGGCTTTTTTGCATTACGGATCATTCTGGTAAAAATAAAACAAAAGTAGAATTCACTTACCAATACAATTCCTTCGACCAGCTGAGAAGGGAATGAATGCATAAGCATGTCTTTTTTTCACATTTTCAGGTAGGAATCTATCTGGGTTGTATTTCAGTGGATCCGGAAAATATTGTGGATCTCTGTGTAGACTACCAATGAACAAATTCACCCAATGGTTTGGGGGAATTTTGTAATCATCTTTAAGAGAAAAACGCATTATCAAATATCTGCAGATAATTGCATTAAAACAATTATATGCTTCTACTTCACTTGTTGCATTGTACATAAATGTAAAGACTATTTGGAATTTGGTGTGTTTTCATTCAAAAAAATCGAGTGTGACAAATAAGATTCTTACTTTAAGTTGATTTGTTTTCGTTAAAACAGGTAAGAATTAAGAATATGAGCTACTAAGATTTTTGGCGGAAAAGAAGCAGTATCGCCATATGCATCATCCACTTTTAACGTCGTCTCAGGCAAAAGATTACAGACGATACTCACAAGACGATGGTACAATGTCAAAATATTTATCTTGCACAACTTAATTGGTAAACAAAGATGACCAAAATTATTTAGATGATGCATTTTCTAACGTTGGTCGTACAGAAAAATTTATCAAGAGATAGTTTGTATAATTTTATTTTGTGTTTAATAATGATTCATTTTATTTCAGTGGCTTTCTATCGCAACTCTTACATTCTACGGCCTTTGTTTAAATCATGCGGATCAGAAAAAAGAAAAAGATTTTGTTTTACCTCGGCAAGTCTATCTTAGAATGACAACTACTCTACGGGAGGCAAAGGGCAAAGAATGTCAAATCAACGCATAGACTCTTATTCTTCATTTTTCCCGAATCATTAATTAATGTTATCACCATTAATGTTCTTTTTTTTAAAATAATTTCACTTCAAGAAAGATAGTGAAGCCACTAATAAACAAGGGGTTACTGAGTGTGAAAGAATAAGAAAAAGACATTTTTGAAGATTAAAGTTAAGTGGAAGATGAGAATACAGAAGAGCGCTCTACAAGCGAGAAGTATGAGAAAACAAACTGTTGGCGTATGGTTACATCTAGTTAATTCAACTGTAAATGAATGAGAGACTGTTGCTAATATAGTACTGCGTTCGAGTTCATAAAGTCTAGCTACCGTAGGGGAAAATTCATAAGAACAATTGCCATTAAAGTATTTATGATAAATGCAAAAGGAAGATACAATGCGGCGGTGGGAACGTGACTGAAGCCAAAATGGCAGGTTTTACATTACAATCGTAAGCTGTTCAAGTCTAGAGTCAACCGTTATCTTCCCCACATACCCTCCCTATAAACTGTACTTTTTACTCTGTATCACTCTACCATGAGTGGTTCTTGGCCCTTTTACAGGGTGAACATCATGTAAAAAAGAGGATGCATTGAATAAAACAGCTTCTATTCTTGCAAATTACTGAATGAAAATTTTAATTTCTTCATACCAATTTCAAGATAATCTGTTGTTTTTCTTCCAATCATTGGCACCGACGGATAGATCCTCATACTCTCCTGGAAATAAAGAAAAACACATGCATGTAAAATATCAAAAATCATTATCTTCTCATTTAATCAGCTGAAATCTATTCATTACACAACAGCAAAGAGACGGTGTTTCAGCCCAGGCAAATCTTAGATTTTAACAACTCAATTTTACAGAAAGCATATAACAAAAAATAAAAACCATAAATAACCCTGAAAAACAACAACAACAACAACAACAACAAATCAAACAAACATTGACTTGCATGACATTACAGAAAATCGTATTCACTACTTGATGATTGATGATAGGCGATTGACTATAAATCACATCGCCAATGCTATTAGCGTATATCGTGAGTAAACTAAAAATATTCTGCATAATGACGAGGGTTTCTGTTCGGTAAATGCTACGTCTTGTCACACCCGATCAGAAGTATACCAGTTTGATCAAAGCAGGGGAAAATGTAACATTGTTTAAGCCAAATCTAGCTGATTCCCTTGAACATTTCTTAACTCAGGATCACTTTAAGCCAGAGACAAAACACAATCCATACTGTGGAAATACCTTTCCTCGCTGTTCTAGAAAAGGCCAAGATTGTTTCATCTACAGAGAAGGTGATGACCTCATTTTTTTTTTGGAGGGGGTATGCAAAAGGTATTACTCTTATTGACTATCATCAAAAAGGCCTCCCCATCAGTGGAATGTAATATGGCAACATGCTGATAATTACAAAAGGCTATCAAAACAAAATACTCAGGAAAACTGACGAATGGAGTCTTTTTTCATCAGTACAAGAGTCCATAGTTTCAATGACTGCATGACTGCTGTGAATGACTGTGTCTTTGAACTGGTTGATCACCTTTAATCTCCTGGCTTGGTCCCATCTGACAATCATCTGTCCCTAACATTAGAAAAAAGATTTGACTGGGAATCAGTATCGCAGTGATGATGATGTCATATATGCTGTTGATAATGTTTTTAACGAACAGGATGAAAACTTCTTCAATAATGTGTTTCCAAAGGCTACAACATTAATGGAAGAACTCTGTGAATCAAAAAGGAGAGTTGAAAAATATGTTGAATGTTGAAAAATGAACCTCATTTGGTCACATTTCATAGTTAGCCTAAAAACGTTTCAGTCGTTATTAAGCTTCGAGTGGGTATATTATCTTTTCTAGTTGAATCTCCTACCTTTTCCAACCCCGGGAGAATGTTTCTCTTGATGTTGGATTCTACGGTTTTTCCCTCGTATATCATCAAAAATTAGGCTGGCTAACACTTTGTCATCTGTATTTCTAATATTGTTAAAATTGGGTTCTGTGAGTGTTACATCGATTGTTACATTGTATATTGTTAAAGTTCTTGTTTTTTTTAAGATCGCCTTGATGTAAAGGTTAAATAAATCAAGACGCATTCTTATCGTGTACCTTATGTATTAACAGGGTTCTTATAGTTTAAAAATATATATATGGACACATATTTCGAATATTTATCGACATATTTATACATATTGTTCGAATTCCAGTTAAATTCGTTGCATTCACTTACGCACAAATAATATTGGGAAAGGTATTAATCCGTTGCTTTTCTCTCCAGCTATGGGTTAAACAACAGGATAGATTAAGTTCTGTAGCATTTGATGGCAACAAATCTACATCAGAAAATAATGGCAACCTAATGCAAAAATCTTCTGCCCAGTTAGTCATGTCTCTTTTGAGATATGATCATCAAAGCGTGTATTACGTATGACACTAAATTGACTGATTGACATATATGGTGACTTGAGCGGAAAGCTTTTTTTTTTTTTGAAAATCCAAAACTAATATTTTGTGAAGAATTGATAATAAGAATTGACTTCATAATTTTTTATCTAATAAGTTCTTTTAAGAAGTCCAGCATTTCTTAGACTGAAATTAATTAATAAAGTATATGTAGGGGATCCTTCCTATATTCATAAATAAGTTTTATTTGTAATTTTTAACAAATAAGGAACATTTGTTACATTTTATTTTAGATTTTCCTGCTTCTGAATTATTGTTATTTTGATCATTTTCCGTTTTGATTATATCCATAATAGTGAATTTTGAACCGGAATAAGGGTTTATCCCTTGTTTCTTTTTAGGATTGTGTTTCCGATTCCATCTAATATTTTTTTCCTTCTCTTTCACTTCTGGTGGCCCTTTCCGACTTTGTTGCATTATCACTCTGTGTAACCTCCTATATCGAGTGGCTCTTGGGCCTTGTACAGAGTGAACATTATTGTAAAAAATATTTTGATATTATTAAGATTGGATATATTTTTCTTAAATAGTAGATTTTAGGGAGTTGGTAGGTGATATTATATGTATATTATCGTATCTATTATTAGTAATAATTGCGAAAAAATATTAAGGAAATTGGAGATTTTTTAAAATTATTTTCAATATATATATATTTTTAAAGTAAATATTGAGAGCTGCAGATTCTTCGTGCTCTTATATAAAATTCGATAATTACTACGGATTTTAGTGCACAGCACTGCAAATAACATAATCTGAGGAAAGAATAGAAATCGATTCCACCCTGACTCTGCAGTGGGTCTAAAACTGAACGTATGGTGAAAAAAAAAACAAACAAACTAAAGCAGTGGTTTCAATTAGTTTGTACAAGAGTGTCTATATACTTTTCTCTCTCTCTCTCTCTCTCTCTCTCTCTCTCTCTCTCTCTCTCTCTCTCTCTCTCTGTGTGTGTGTGTGTGTGGAAATCTTTTGTTTGGTGCGATTGTATAAAGTGGGATGTGGTCAGAATGTTTCAGTATCAGCTAGTATTTGATGTTCATGTTTATCAATTACTTTTTTGAAAACTACAATCTATCATATACAAGCTACATATAAATATATAAACTCTTTGGAAAAAATTATATCAAGTAAAGAAACTGTTTCGGGAGATTCTTTACGGGAATGAGTTTGACCAGCTGGACACCCATAATCCAACGTAGTTTTTCTTAGATTTCGAGTAAAGATTTCTAGTAAATTAATACAGAAACTTTCCTTACCTTTAAAGCCATCCCTAAATAATCCAATTTCTTCAGATCTTCCGGTGAGGCCGGTCTTTCCGAATTACCTTATAAATAAATATTTAAATAGTTGAAATCAGTTTCATTAGCTGAAAGTGTTTTATCAATCAGATATAAAATAAACTTCGGATATTCTTTTCAATATTAGCTGCTTAAATCTACCTCTGTGTTGTTTCCTTTCAGGACATAGATGGTCATAGGTCCACACAACCTTTTACCGATTCTTATAACTCTCAGCGATGTTTGGCTTTTTGTCAAAACCACCGCCCCTCTCACGCGTCTCACCATCCATTCTCTCCAGCTCATCAAGTAGGTGGCATAAAAATGAAAATAAAATATCCAATGTTGTGCAAAGCTAGACATGGTTTCCTATGAGATGGCACTATCCAATTTTCCCGCTGTATACAAGTCGAGCTGAATTAATAAGTGATAGATAAAAACCGAAAATTCTATTAATGAAATTGTGGAAAAATACAGCAGTAGTAATCAGGGTTGTATTGCTTTATTTGAAGGAACATTTAATTTATCAAATTTTTTAAAGTCATGAATTTAAGAATATATTTCGTAAGTGATGTACATAGCTTTCTGTTCAAGTATTGTTTCTTATATATATGATTAGATAATATTAGTTGAATTTTCAAGAAATGTCTTCATTTAGGGAAAAATGACATGCCATTTACCTCTAGTGATACTGAATGAACTCCGCCCGTACCTACAAATATCCGAATAAAGGTTACGTTTTGCATACGTTAGATGATTAAAAATATTTTAAATCAAATTTTCTAATTCACCAAAATAAAATTGCTTACCAAAGACATCATCGATTTCCTGATTAACTTTTCTGTAGACGTCAGGATGAGAAACAATCATGTACAGTGCCCACATCATACCAACTGATGTTGTGTCATGTCCCTGCATTTAAATAAAAACAAAACGCTTACAGACAGTAATATTTGATTTTCTGATAATAATTATTTACAGCATAATGAGTTAAGAATGATTTAATTTTATGTTACGAATATCAAGAAACATTTTGATTGTTAGATTAATAATTATGAATTTATTTTTTTCTTTCGTGTTAAAGATCGAGGCAGAAAGCTTTGCTTCATTTAACGAGGCTTTTCATAATAAATGGCACTGACGCTTTGCATTTATTTAGACTTTGATCAGAGATCTTTCATAACACCCGGAATTCAATTTCACCTTGGTCTGGACTGCTCGAGCATAATTATACTTTGCATTCCCTATAAGTCTCTTTCAGTGAATGCGGGCAGGTTTGTATGCAGCAAATGTCCTACTACACTGCTCCCTGTAGTAGGTATTGTAGTTAAGATGAGCTATAACTACAGTACATTCGGGGGTGAACCAAGGCTGGCTGTTCGGTTTGTGCTAGAATTTCTCGCCATTCTAGTAAGGATCTATTTTGATAATGGCAGCAGTTTTGGAGGCAGTGATTTCAAAGAAGGCTGAGATAGGAGCTTTCACCATGTAAGATCTGAAGCTTTCCCGGTTAGTATACAGAAAAATATCATTCTACGGAATGGTCTATCAGGAGTTTGGTATCAATTGGTTTGGTATCAATTTTGACACTGACTACTGAATGATATGAAATACCTGAGGAGAGAGTAAAACATTTTTCAGGGCAGGATGTAAGGAAGAGGTAAAGACGGTCCGCTTGATGCCCTGTTGTACCAGATAGGTATTTCAATGATCTGCGTTAGATCGTAGGCGATAAAGAAATTGATGCAGTATCTGTTTCCTTCATCGGCTTTGTTTGAGTGAACTAAAGACTCCCTGTGATTAATATCAACATCAACACAAGTATAAATACTAGCCAATTGAAATTAGGTGAGGATATTACCAATCGCCTTACACTACAGTTCCATCATTCGGTGGATGATATATGTTCACCCCAAAGCATGACAATGAAAGCCACTAGAGTACAAGAGAAAGAAACTGAGACGACAATAAGGATACAAGAAATGATGACTGACATTGCATTTAAATTTTGGAATATAGTAGATATCAGGAAAGCAGGAAGCCGGAGTGAGTTCCATAAGCAAGAATTACTAGAGGAGAATCTGTTAGCTTATAAGTTATGGTTAAAACTAGCAATTTACGCAGTGAAGATCGAGCTGCCAATCAAGTGCTGCAAATAAATTTGTGAAGTCCAGTTATCAAAGTGGAAAGCTCATCAGAAGAAATACAGTGAAGATAGTTATCGAAGAAGCAAAGGGAAAATACGTCATGGCGGTAAAAAAGAAAATAAAACCAGGTCAGTACTAATATCGCTGGCAATTCTTTCAAGAATCCTACTCGATATAAAGCAGAAGCTTCAGAACAGAAGTGGTAGCAATATTCGATGCACAGAAGAAAGGTAAAATTATAATTGTACAATACAGATTCTGGCATAAAAAATGTTTAGCGTGACATAGTGGCAGACTTAATAATTGATTCAGTATAATCCTTCTTATTCATGTCAACGGAAAACGTGTTACCAAGTAAGCACAGTGGGTTACTCGCCTGAGGGTTAGCGTCAGACATGCGGATGGAAGACAGAAAGGTTCTTTAATGAAAATCAGTCTGTTTTAAAGAAGTTAAAATTAACAAAGCCACTTCTTGCTCTTGTTAACAATAGATTGTAGGTCATTATCAAGATCAGTTACTATTTGAATTTTATCACATCTTTCAAACTTACAAATATAATATGACTAAATAGTTATGTTATCAGCATATGGTGATATAAGAATGCCGTTAATGAAAAATAAGGAATAATGTGGATCCAAGAATAGACTCCTTCAGGACGTGCGTATCAATGCAAACCAATCTAGAGGAGTGGTCATGCAAGACAAAAATGATTATACAGTTTAATAAATTGGATAAAATCTAAGGAAAGACCAGAAAGATTATAACCCTTCAACTTGTGAAGAAAACCATCATGCCGAAGCATGTAAAATACATTAGAAATATTAATATATACCTTATGATAATTTTAAATGTTAGCAATTTTAATGTCAATGATTTTGTGAAATTTTGCGAATTTTACCGCAAACATGAATGTGTCAACTTCCTCCTGTATATCTTCCGTCGTTAATTCACCTTGATGCCAGTTGTAAAGCAACATGTCCAAAAACGCGCGTCTCTTTTTCTTCACATAAACATTTAATTCGTCGACTGCTTCTTCCTCTATTATCTTTGCCTCGTTTTCATTATATTCTTTTTGGCGGTTTTCAATAACCTAAAGAAATAAAACAAATAATGAGAGAATTGAGTAACAATTATCATTTGCTGTCTTTTTTTAAATCTTAGCTAATTTAATGTGCTTGCTGAAGAATAAAACGGATTTCTGATGCGATCAAAATTCCAGTAATTCCTAAAAGCTGTTTATTGCGTGCGTGTATTCCAAGACATAAATAATAATCAAAATTACTAAAATGGAAGAATGGAAGAAACTATTCTTAATTGTATCACTACATGCAAATATAAATACAGGGTAAGGGTCAATGCGGCTGATTTTAAAGTTTTAGATGCCACTCTAGCACAAATATCTCCAGTTATTTCTATTTTGGACACTTTGATCAAAGTTTGTATGAGGCACATTAACAGCTGGGAGCTTACTGGTTAGCTTATTTTTATACTGGATTCATGGCCGCTTAATACTCCTTTGTCCAGTGTCAAGCTGGCTATACATAAGGACCTTAGATATTCTGTCTTTATTCACTTTTGCAACATGAGCATCCTAGTGAAAGTCTCGACTCGACCAATTTTGCGTTTGTGAAAAGATTACCATTAGACACGCTATTGTCAAAAGTATATATATGTGTGTGTGTGTGTGTGTGTGTGTGTGTGTGTGTACATTAAAGATTGAAGTTAACACTTAGAAGTTAACACTTATATATATATATGTAAGTGTGTGTGTGTGTGTGTGTGTGTGTGTGTGTGTGTGTGTGTGTGTCTTTGGATGTGGTGCAGTGGATATCGGCTCGGAACGAGAAATAGGGGAACCGAGTTCAAATTCCAGGTGAATGTCCTGCATTCACTTAAGCGCTAATACCCTTGGGAAAGGGTATTAGCGCTTTCCGTCTCTTTTCTCCAGTTATAGGTTAAATAACAAGACATTGGTTTCTATAGCCTTGGCTGGCAACCGGTCTATCGCAGCAGGTAGTGGCAACTTGTGGGATAAGTGAAAACCTGAGGTCTATTGTCTGCTTCATGTGCGGCATTTATATGCACCGACTGAGTATATAAGTAGTTCCGAAAAATGTGGATGGTTCTGCGCAAGCCTTCACCACTTTAATCAAATCACTTGTGTGGGTCTTCTGGCGGTTTACGCTTGTTTTATAACTGAAGCAATTACGCTGTCAGATCCACATACATCGAGTCCGATGAGAGAGAGTCCATTATTATTATATATGTATATATATATATATATATATACACGTGTGTGTGTGTGTGTGTGTGTGTGTGTGTGTGTGTGTGTGAAAAATCTCTCATCGGTGTTTTAGTTATTTTACCATGAAGAGAAAATGAAAACTGAACTAAATCTCCCTTACATTTGGTGACCAAATAACCATAACGGCTCAGCATTCTAAGATCTAGATGAAAGTCTGAATATTCTACAAAGAATTCTATAGGGATTTCCCTGTTAACATTCTATTTCTCTGTTACTCTAATCCGTCTCTTTTCTCCAGTTATAGGTTAAATAACAAGACATTGGTTTCTATAGCCTTGGCTGGCAACCGGTCTATTGCAGCAGGTAGTGGCAACTTGTGGGATAAGTGAAAACCTGAGGTCTATTGTCTGCTTCATGTGCGGCATTTATATGCACTGACTGAGTATATCAGTAGTTCCGAAATGTGTGGATGGTTCTGCACAAGCCTTCACCACTTTAATCAAATCACTTGTGTGGGTCTTCTGGCGGTTTACGCTTGTTTCATAACTGAAGCAATTACGCTGTCAGATCCACATACGTCGAGTCCGATGAGAGAGAGTCCATTATTATTATTATATATATATATATATATACGTGTGTGTGTGTGTGTGAAAAATCTCTCATCGGTGTTTTAGTTATTTTACCATGAATATAAAATGAAAACTGAACTAAATCTCCTTTACATTTGGTGACCAAATAACCATAACGGCTCAGCATTCTAAGATCTAGATGAAAGTCTGAATATTCTACAAAGAATTCTATAGGGATTTCCCTGTTAACATTCTATTTCTCTGTTACTCTATTTCTCTGGATCTATTTTACAAGTATCTTTCGTTACCATTCTTAAAACAAAGTTGCAATATATCTAATATATTGTCTCAACACTTACACTCTTTGTAAATCTGTGGATGATTTTGAGGTACTTGTTGAATTTACGGCCCTCTCCGAAAAAATAAAAGAGGAAATCCGGCCACATCCATGGGGATTTCTGGCGATGCATTGTGATCTCACAAACACTAAAATTAAAAAACAAATCTTTGTCGATAACAATTCTGTTGATAAACAAGATAGAATGTTGCTATTTTTTCAGTCTACACTTCTTTCTATGTGAATAATTCTTTTTACGCCCAAATTAAAAAAAAAATCATATTTGTTTCATTCTGCCTAATAAAACTACCCGTTTAAACTATCTAAAGTATAGTCTGATGAATTAATTCAGACCATCAGACTATATTTTTAAATAGTGCTTAAACGGGAATTTGTGTATTCGTTTTCTTCTTCTATGTGCTGTGTTCCTTCAAGACGTAAATGATCATGGCCTTCTACATCTCTCTATTACTTGTAGATCTGAACACCTTTTCTCTTGTTACTCCTCATAAACCCTGCTCTGCCATCTATTTACCCAATCCCATCAAAAATGTCATGGGTTGCCCTCTGTCTCTCTTTCAGTCTATTTGTGAGTATCAGTTTCTCTAAGCCTTCCTTCCTTATTACATGTCCCAGAGACTTCAGGTAGCTTTTTCTTGTGTTAAGCACAAGTTTCCTTTTCGTTTCCATCCTCTCCAAAACATCGTCGTTGCTAACATGTTCAGTCATGTCAGATATATCCTCAGCATCTTTCTGTAGAACCACATTTCAGTTATTTCAAGTCTTTCCTTCATCTTTGATGAGATTGTCCAGCATTCGACGCCATATTGAAGGACAGACATCACATAAAAATCCAGTAATCTCTTCTTTGTATATTAGACAACGAATATTTTGCAAGATATAGGCTGTTCCATTTAGACAGATCAAAGTTAGCAGTAAATAAAACAGTGTTATTTGTAAAATTTTATTGATGTCGCTATTACATCATGTTATTTGAGTCATGGCAATGGTATAGAAGCCAAAGTGTTGTGGTTCCAACTGGACGGCGCCACATACCGCACAGCCAATGCAACAATGGCTTTACTGAATGAGAAATTCCCAAGTCGCATCATCTCTCAAAACAGTGATGTTAACTGGCCACCACGATCGTGCGACCTGACGCCTTTAGATTTCTTCCTTTGGGGTCATCTCAAAGTTAAGGTCAAAATTATTGGCAACACGCCAACAACAATTCACCAGCTGATGGATGAGATACGACATATTGGTGAGAACGAGGAGCAGCTATTCAGAGACGTTATCAAAAATTTTGACCATCGATAGAACCTTGGCAAACATTTGAGCGATATTATTTTTCACGCATAATTGCCATGACTCAAATAACATGACCCAATATTGAAATCAATAAAATTTCACTAATAACACTCTTTTGATTTCTGCTAACTTCGATCCGTCTTAATAAAACACCCTATATTTCATAAAATAATAATTTTTATTGTTTAAGTATTATTGCCATATACTAAAGAAAATTATTGATACGCTTGTTCTTATTGCTTCACAACTGAATAAAAATGGTATACTGAATAAGCCGCCATTGACACCAAGCAGCGGTTCATAAGTCTTCAACGATGAAAGAAGAAGAACGATAAACCCAGAGTAACTATTTTTTCATAGATCAATAAACACAATAGGAATATGTAAAAATATATAAAAACTTCTGGACACATTCTTTTAAATGTTGGTCAATACATCAACATAGCAGTTTCAAGCCAAAATTTAAAAACTGTCAATTACTCAATAATTATTTAAAACAAAAACAATTTTAATTGCATGATAAAAGGATGAAGATGATAAGACAAAGTGGAAAATTTATTAAAGACGTGTTTAGCCAGAATGTCTGCTCTATTTAGCTTTCTCAGATTAGAATCTATCCCGAAGAAACCAAGGAGTTTGACATTCTGGCAAAACACGTTGTTAATAATTTCTCACTTTGTCATATTGACTTCACTTTTGTTTTGGCTATTATTATAGTTACATCCTACAAACACATTTCATTTCATTTTCGATGTTATTGATCACACAACTAAAACTTACTGATGTAAAGCATTTACATATTGATAATTAGAGTCATTCTGTGCATTTAGATGTTGACCCATAGCTGTTTCTGAAAAGAAAACAGAATACATTGATTAAAATTATTATTTAAATAATTAAAACATCATTTCAACTGCAACAAAGAAACTAATACTCTTTTTGTCTTTTAATTATTGTTTATCTGCCTAGCAAAAAACTTTAAAAAGTGCCAATCTCGAAAATGCAACTACAAGCCTTGGTTGTAAACATTTCATATGTAGAATGGAGTTAAATTTGTTTTCAATGGCAATGAGGTTTCTTTCAGTCCTCATAGTTGTGGAATTCTGGATCGCTTCGACGATAAATGTGATTAACGCAAGGCGATACGTAACCCAGATCTGTAAAGCGCATCTAGTTCTTCAAGGACTGGGTACCAATAGTTAACATTTGAAAGTTTCTTTCTAGAATTGGATTAAGAAATTTATTTCAAGAATTTTTTACTTTTAACCTTTGGATTAACTTAAGTTTATTATTCAAGATGTTTATGTAATTACAATGCTTATTTATTTTATTTGATCTTGCGTCTTTTATCTTTAAACAAATCTTTTCGGTGCAAAATTCACAAATGTCATTAAGAATTTTATCACATAATCAATATAAATTTAATATTTTCTCTATGTTATTGTTCTTTAACAATGACGGTATTAAGCATAAATAAATTCCACAAATTTAATATTTTACAACTGCAAAAATGTAAAGAAAACATTATTGTTTTGTCAATACCGTTTTTCTCTTTTAAACAGTGAAATTCACCAAAAAATTTAATTATTAAGTATTTTGTCACAAAAAGTTAATTTATTTTTCTGTTATTATTCTTCATAATAACGAATATTTTGAATTATAGAATTCATTTTTAATGAATAAACAACAAAAAATGAATGTGACTTTTTACTGCTAATTTTTCCAAAGTATTATATGACATAGGATTTTGCCCATTTGAAAAAAGTTAAAAATTTAATTTGATATTTTTCTGTTACATTATTCTTCATAACAATTATATTGATTTAAATGCTTTCAAAGATAATTATAAATGGATATTTAATAAAATGTATGTTAACATTGTTGTTAAAAATGTAGAACTAACTTAATCAGTTTAATGTTTTGCAATATATTTTTAGAAATATATTGTGCTAAAACATTAAAGAGATTAGTTTTGTCTAGATAACCGTATTTTATGGGAGAAGAGATAATCGATCCGACCCTACCACATAAAATACGATTATTCAAAATTTTTAATGAGAGAGGTTTGCTACGTAATTTCAGCATAAAACCATAACCAGTGAAAAATATTTGAAATCATTTGAAACCACGTAGTTCCTTAAAAACAACGGAAAGTAAAATAAGATGAAAAATTCCCACATTCATAGAAACTATAATTTTTTATTCTGAATCCTAAACCCTTCAGACCTTAGAATATAAGGGTCATAAACTCTTTAGAATAACCATGTAATTTTTACAGAATAATAGTGTAGTTAATAGTTTTTAATATTAGTAACCTAAAATCTTTCTCAAAATAGTAAAACGGTGCTGCGTAACATAGTGTCGCGATAACTATGATAAGCAAAATTAGTGTATTTCGTCTTCATCAGGATCAGAATGAGCGAAAATGATACCTGAAGAGAACACACATGATAAACCAAACACTGTTCTTTGTGAAAGGCATTTTCCACCTGATTATGAAACAGTAGTTATTGCGAGAAAAGTACGACCCAGAAATCGACTATCAATATTTGATCATTTTCTTTAAGTGTATAACTGTATTACTTTGTCTTCAACCAAAACCAACAAATGCAACTTCTGCTTCTGTGTGAAATGGGCAAAATGATGAGTTGGCACCATTTCTAGAAAAAGACAAACATCCTTACTTTGGAAAAATTCTATCAGAATATTGATGAACAGGATTTTTATCGGCAGTTTAAATCAAATAATCTGTTGTTCATTCAATCTGTTGACGTTTTTAACACCTGAAGTATTCCAGAGATTTTACTTTTAAAACTTGAGATTCTAATGTTACCATGCTGGTATACATACAACATTTTTTCTTTTCCATGAAATAGAACATCAATGTTTCATCACTAGTATTGATAATAATATAAAAAAAAATTAAAAATATATTAATGTTATGTCACTACAAATAATTAGGACAACACATAATTTTGATATTCTTACTAGGGTATTTGAATATTTTGTTACATATCGGACATTATATAACAAACTCCATGTTGATTTTAAGTTACCCAGCGTGAGAACATTATCAACTTTGACATCAGAAGTTTCAAAATTAGATGATTATAATTTTATTGGTGATATTTTAGTAAAATTTCTGAAAATCAAAAACAAGTATATTCTTTTATTTGATGAAGTGTATGCTAAAGTTGTTTTATAATATCATGGAGGAAATTAATTTGGATTGGCTCACAATTTTGAGGCATTAGCAAAAACAATATTGGGCATCATAGTAAAATGTTGAAATGTTGGGCTAAAAATTTACTTAAAATGATTTCATTTTCAAAATTAAAGGCAAAATTGTTGATCCCATCAAACGGTCAAGTAATTGCAATTGTATACAGCATTAAAAGGATTCACCAACATTTTTTTCAAATAATTGATATTGTTTTAATAAGCCTTGGATAACTAAAAATGGCTTGTACTTACTTTTGGTTATATTCACTTCCTAAAAAATATTCGAAATAATTGAATTACTAAATCTACTTCTAAATTACTGTTTAATTCTGAAAGCAAAAACATAATATAAAAAATGTAAATTGTAAAAGGTCTTTTTAAGTATGAAAAATTATATTCAGTTGCTAATTATCTAATTACTGAACCTTAGTAATAAGTTCCTTAATAAAATGTTCTCAGTAATTGTAATTTAGTCATTATTTAGATATCCATATGTCTCCTCCCAGTGGTGGATCCCAAACGCATAGTTTCCAGCTCTTTTCAAATCTTCAGTATAAATGGAGTTCCGCTTTAGAATAAGCAAACTGTTATGGAGATATTTTTAAAAATATCCATTGCTTTAAATTCCCCTATGTGTGATTGTTTATGTGTTCTACTTTGTTGAACTTATTCCACAAATGTTTACACAAATAAAAATTATAGTTCTAGCTCAACACCTGTGGTACATTTTACTTGATAAAGCGTATTTTTTTCATTTAAGAAGACTATTTAATAGCAAATTACCTAAAGTGTGCATACAGAAAAGGCTTTGTTTAAGTTTGCTCATCCGAGAGCATTTTGTTTGTACCATGGGTTCCGTGCCAGATATTGTTCTAGATACCAGCGTAAGAAATTCATTTACAATTTCCAACAATCGTGTTATACTCACAGTAAACAAATAAAAACAAACTTTTATTTGTGAAAATTGAACTCATTCCAGAGATTTAATAATCAAAATGAATGTCTTACCACAGATGATATCCAAAGCACAAAGCGTGATATAAGGTGAGATATTAAACTCTCCTTGTCCAATATGTTCTTCGAGTTTCTCACACAGAATTAAGGCTTGCTCATTAAATATGGCGATAAAATCATTCAAAATATTATAATGAAAGGACGGTGTCAACATCTTTCTCCGTTGTTCCCATTTTTTACCTGTACTAAAAACACAAATATACAACACAATTTGAAATATCACGTTAATTGCAAAACTTTACTATAAAATGTGAAAAAGACTTGCATAATTTCCCTGTCTCTCTCTCCTACTCTTTATTTACATTCACACAGATAAAATATATACCTGCATTTATATTGAAAATTATATATCAATAACACTCATGTTATACAATCAAATTTGAAAGATTCTAATTCCATGAATGGTCATTTTCAAGCATTCTTTTGTTTGGTTCCGAGTGTCTAGATTGACGTTAAATGCCCGATATATATTTTTACAAAGAAAATAATTGCAGGTCAAAGTCGAAGTGAGTTTGTCATATTCAAAAGAAATCAGTCATGTAAATGCATAAGGCGACCGATATAGATGTTAAGTTTACATGAATTAACCTTATGATGGCACCTAAAAGCTATAAATATAACATAGTACCAGGACAGGTACAATAACCACAACTCCGTCAACACAATCCAATCCCATGAATGACTCATATATTTAATATAATGACTGCACAAGGGGCATCATTGAAGTTCATAAATTTCGAGTTAGCAGTTACTTGTAAAAAGAATTTAACAATCGTACTGAATACGGAAGTGATGCGAAAGTGTTGCTTCTTTCTCTTTGAAGATTGCTGACTGGTGTTTGACTAATGATGCTCTTTTTGGTGCTACATAACCGTTCAACATATGTTAAGGGTGATATTAACCATTTCCTTATAAGGAAATATTTGGAAATTCTTATTTTGAATTCATTCACCGAGCAGTCAGTACTGCTGTATTTTGGATTGCAAACTTCTTTAATACAGATTTGGGTATTTTTTGTTTTTGTCACCAGCAGCAGCGACAGGCAGTGATGATATACTTGCTGAAACTGGATGAGTGTTAGCAGGAATAGATGTAGATGTAGATGCTGTATCTAAAGGAACAGTACTAGTGGCTGACATTGCAGGAGTGGATTCTGATGTAGATGCTATACCTGAAAGAATGGTATGAGCTGCTATCTATGCATCTGTGTTGAGTCACGATGTTCATTTTGGAAGTTTTCCTATTTTATCTTTCTCTTCTGAAGCTCTCGTTTTCTGTGCTCCACTAAAAACATTACGTTTCATTTCCACTGAAAGGCAAATTCATCTGAGAAATATGTCTTAAATATTTAGTATTTAGTCCCACACCAGAATATATTGACTTGAAACAAAACTTAAATATTTAAACATTCTGTTTCCATAATGAACATCGGCAGCGAGTCTGTGCTAGTATTGTGCGAAGACTGATCATCTGGTGTCAGAATCCGTTTTGTATCCTTTCCCTGATAGCAAAATTGTTTGCAAGGGAAGTGAAATGGCGAACAAACCAGCTCTTCTATTTATATTGATGTGCGGCTTCATTGAAGAAATTTCTCGCCATTTTCAGTTTTTTCTAGTTCAAAAGGGGACATACTCCCACTTTCATTTTTTTATTCAAGCACTAACTCAAATGAAAAGGATCTTTCTATTATGATTTATATTTTCACCAATTGCCTGGCTGGTCGTAGTAATTTCTACTTTTTATAACTTCTTAAAAGAAGTGTTCTGTAACACAAAACACTTAAAGTACACAGATTAGCATCAGGCCCCTATGCAAGTAGAGCTCCGGGAAAGTGCTCATGCGTTAAAACGTTTCTGGCTGTATCACTCATTTTAGTATTGACGGGAGTTATTTTCTAATAACCTTTTATTTCAAGTTATGTGTAACATTTTGATTATGTCGTTATTTCCTCTTCGGTTACATTTGCTATTCGTCTTAATTGTTGCTATACCGTTTGTAAACTAATAATATCCTTCGGTTAGTTGCTTCTGTAACCCTAACGTTAATTTTCACAACAATTTTTGTTTTCATTATTTCAAAAACCTATCGCTGTCGGACGATTGCATAAATCACCTGTAATTGTAACCAATCCAATGCATTATTTTGTTGATTTGTATCAATCTTCTAATCACAACATAAGAGTCAAGGAAACGGCCTAAAGACATGACTGTATACTATTACCGACAAACATTTTATAAAGCATTTATTGAAAAAAATCTAGTAATATTTTGAAAACTTGCAGCGTTTCTACAGACATACTTCGAGAAAATCATTGAATTTTATTATCATGATCCTAAAAAATAATTTTATAATTTTTTATTATATACCAAATTTATTTAGTTAAACCATCATAAAAACCTTATTTCTAATAGAGTTTTATATAAGCAAATTATTTGAATTGATTACCTTGTAATAAGTCCAAATTGCAGCCACGGGTGTAAAATTTCATAAGCCCAATTTTTATCAAGATGTTTGCTACTGCCAAGAATTTTCTGAAATTAAATCATTATCATTGGTTGTTATAATTTTTCAAGAACAGAGAAATATTAAATTAAACATCCTTCTAGACACAATTATCATTTTTCTTTGTATTTAAAATGTTTTCCCCTAAATTTCCAGCATGAGTGAAAAGCAGATATAACTTGGTAAATTACATAATGTGCTCCTGTTATATCTCGATATATATTATTTGGTTTATTGTTTTGTTTGTTTTATTATTGTATTATTTGTTTTATTCTTCCAGAGCTTCTAATAATGTTCCTACTGATGATCTACACAAACATAAAATAAAATAAGACCAAAATCCTTACACAAAGTTATCTATATATATAAAAGGAAAGATGTGTGTGTGTGTGTGTGTGTGTGTGTGTGTGTGTGTGTGTGTCTATCTGTCTGTCTGTCTATCTGTCTGTCTGTCTATCTGTTTGTATGTCCGTCATACAAATCCACAATTTTTATCCGATTCTCACCAAACTTCACACAAATATTCTTTAGGCTTCTGGTCAAGTCATGGGCTACTTATTTTTCCGATTTCCCCTCGATATCGGAAATCAATACCCCAATATCCAATCAGGTCTGATCAAGATCAGGATTTCAACCCTTTTATCGTGGTTCTTGCTGCAAAATTTGCTCTAACGTGATGAAATTATAGTTTTTAGTCTCAAACATTAGTTAATCTTTTCAGACGATTCATTTTCCCCGCTATCGGTAATCAATATCCCCGATATTCTATCGAATATGGTCAAAAACCGATGTTCAGCTATCAATATGGCGCATTTTCTCCAACTTTACTCCCGATGGGTACGATAAGTTTTCATGTAATTACTTAGATTTATCCTTGGATGACTGACTTGACTCCGATATTGGAAATCTATACCCCGATATCCTAACGGGTCTGACCAAAATCAGGTTTTCAGTCCTTTTATTTTAGTTTTGTTTCGTGTTTTGCTCTAAGTAGGTATAATTGTAGCTCTTAGTCTCAGCCATTTACTCAGAGGATTTATTTAACCTTCAAAATTTAGTTTACTATGGAAAACTTATTTGACATCAATACCGGAAATCAAAATTTGACTTTGATTTTTCTTTCAATCTACGGTTTCACTTTGACTGGAAACAACTATTGCTTTTTAGTCTATTTAACTTAAATTCCACTTTAACGTTTAAAGTTTTCGATGTCAAGGTTTGTCGCGCATTAATTATACAGATTGTAATTTGCACATACGGTGCTGCGCGAAACTGTGTTCACACTTTAACTAACTTCACGAGCTCTAATCGAACGCCTGATTAGCGACGTCAGATGAATTATGCTAGACTAAACTGATCTATTCAAATTACAGCCGTCTGATTGAGCATCACCTTATTATTTACTTTAAAATTTTGTGAAACCCTAACCCTGCACTTTTCCGATTGGTATCTCGCCTTATGTGTCCCAACCTTCGGTCTACAACTAGATCACTTTTCACTTGTTTTCGTGAGTTTGCGAAAATCAAATTTTAGTTACTACACTTTTGTGTAAGTTATTTAAATAAGCTAAAAATATCAAATTTCGCAAATGTCATGCGTTGCTTTTCTCTGTCTTTCTTTCTCTCTATCTTTCCCATGAGTATCAGATGCTCCAAGCTCTCCTTTCTCATTACATGTCCCAAAATCTTCAGTTGTCTGATGTTCAGTGCAAATCGTTTTTTCGTTTTAATCTTTCCTATAATATGAACATTTTTTCATTTGGTAAATTTTTTTGCGGATATTTCTATTTAATAAGTCGTCCATAACTTATATATAAAGAGATAATCGAATAAAAGTTTTCAATGAATACGAAGTTACTTGTGCTTCATTTGCTAAGGTTTTTAATAATTTTTGCAATAAACAGTTATGTAATTGGGCGTATGTGCCGACATATATTAGACAAACGTAAGAATGGATCATATACAGTGCACCAACGTTAATGGTATCGTTGTATCGTTTATTGATGTCCTCCCAGTGATATTTTCAAGAATTGCTGTTTTAGTGCTTGAAGGGTTTGGGGCAATATTTCTTCTGTTCGAATGTAAAGTAGAATTATTGATAGTGAATATTGATTCTTGGAATAAGAGTTAATTGGAAACTTCGTTGCTGCCTGCCGTTTTTTATTACTTCTAATTTCTATTACCTGGCCGTAGAAAGAAGTAAAATACATCAAAACAAAACGATAGAAACTTAAATAGCAGTGTACAAAACAAAACGACTAATAAAGAATGCAGCAAAAATAAATGTCTACTTTAAGGATTTTGCAACATAAAAGAAATCATTTATAAGGCAAAGGTACATGACCAAAATGGCCAAAATAAAATATATTTGGGTTTAACCAAATGCACCTTTGAGATGGTGGTTCAATCACAGGTCTACATTCAAAATAGAAAACTTTAAAACTGTACAAAATTGGGAAGCCATGTGTGGAAATTAAAATCAAAGTATGGAAAAGACCCAGACATAACGTGGAGTATAGTAAAAACAGCCAAGCCTTACAACGGTGGCAAAATATGTAGACTGTGCCAAGAAGAAAAATTAGAGATTATGCTATTCCCAAACAAAAGCGAATTGTTGAATAAAAGAACGGAAATTATACTAGAAAATACTTTTAAGTTCATACAACCATGAATAAAAATGCCATAATTCCTTGTAATTTTAAAAATTTCGCCTTCAAAAATTTCCTACCACGTGAGAGTTCAAAAAAACACCGTTACGTGAGCGTTCTTAAAAAAAACGGTAAACGGTAAAATCAATTATTGCAAATCACCTGAAGACACTACTCATGGTAGAAACCTAGGTCGCGTAATAACTCGTTTACAAATGGAATATATATATATATATATATATATATATATATATCGCATGAACTTTCGAGGGATCTTCTTTTTCTTTAATAATATTTCTCGAACATTCAGCCGGTAGATAAAAATAAATAAATAAATATACTGTTTAGTAAATAAACGGATCGTATACTCAAATACGAGTATCCATTAAAACTAATGTTTAAGTGATAAAAAATTCGTCGATGGAATAAAAATCCATTACTCTCTCTCTCTCTCTCTCCCTATCTCTCTCTCTCTCTCTTTATATATAAATATATATATATATATTGGTCATAAATCCGAAAAAAAAAACGGTTTGGTGGTAACTCCCAAAAGATCCAATTAATATTAGATATTAACACTGATCTAGCCAGAGGGCTCAATGTAATTAATTTTATTTATTTACAGCGCCAATTTATTTACAGTTTGTAAAAATATATATTATATATAAAAATTCAATATTTCATATTTAGGATGACCATGTATTTTTAAACACCCATCTCGTCAGCGAAACCAAAACATTATGGGAAAATAAATTTAACTTATTTGTTTGTGTGAAAGTAAACGTAGGGAAGAAGAGAGAGACAGATCATTGCTACCGGAAAATGTAAGACTAGGCCCGGCCCTTTAAATCACTAGGATTTAAAATTGAGGTTTCCTCTAACCTAAAAATTGTCAATTATTTGGACAGCACCTTTAGTCTAAATGACAATTCCTACAAACCATACCCTAAAAAAATGATATCCCAACTATATTAACGTCAATTCCAACCACCCTAATATCATTATGAAACATCTAAGACTAGTAATACCAGAATTAGCTGGTTGTCTTCCAACCTTAAGATTTTCAGTGAAAATAAAAACCTATATAAAAGCTATATAATAATGCCCTCCAGGAAAGCGACTTTAAGGACAAATTGTTAAATCTAAAATCCGTAGTTAAATCTTAATCTTCTAAAACGGGGAATAAATGTAGAAAAAGGAAAGTTATATGGTTTAAATCCACCATTCTTTAAACAATCTGGCATTAACACTGGTAAATATTTTCTGAAATCGGTAAGTAAACATCTTCATACCAATAACCACTTATGCAGAAATCTTTAATAGAAATACTATTAAAATTAGGTATTTTTGCACATATAATACAAATAATATTATTAATTCCCACAATAGACAGAATTTAAATAATTTAGATAAAACTAATATTAAAACTGCAATTGCTGGTCTATCAACATTTGTCCCGTGGAAGGCAAATGTAAGTCTTCCTAAATGATTCAGCCACAGTTCAGTAAATTGTAATTTATAATTAGAATTTCTAATGATTTCCCGTCATTTAAGTAGTTCACCCATGGAAATATGCAACAATGAGAGTTCCTACTTATTGTGTTAAATCAAAAACTTTTTTCAGTATTACGAAAACCTTGGTTTGACTAGTTTCCATACTTCATCCTTATATAAATCAGTTCCAAGCTGAATTCAAGAAACAGATTCTGTTTTTTCTAGATATCCACTTAATTTTCTGTTAATGTTATTTTGGTCAGGTCATTATCCAGGATATCAACATCATCAGTGAAAAACATTCATAACAATTTAATAATTAATAATAATTACCAAAATCTAAAACTTCAATGTAAAACTATATTTCGTTATATTTTGTTGACACGTAAACAGAGTTTTCTTAAGTTATAAAATCAATAAAGGATGATAATTCGAGAAAAATGGATTTTTCAATTAAAATTTGACAGATATTCCATTTCATTTAGCAGATTTTATGCATACATGTTTATTATTGTAGATGTAAGTTACTTACTTGCATATATTCAGCTCGAAAAATAATTAACAAAGGTTCCATTCCCATCTGCACAACGAGCATTCCATGATTTTGGTATGTCTCTGTTAACATCTGCAGTTTTGCATACATTTCTAAGAGAAAAATCAAATACTATTTAGAGTTTCTTAATGTTGTGAATCAGTGAGATACACAAAAGAAACAGTAGAACATACGAAGACTTTAATTTGAATGAAAAATAAAGAAAAAGCGAGTCACTTTATTTACGCATTTACCATAAACAAAATGAAACTTAATATTTATCTAGGTACCGCCAATCATTTTTGATACCTAACTTTTAAATTGAATTTTAAAAAATAAAAAAAGCTTTCTTGAAGCTTTAATTTTAGCTTCACTGAAAGCTAAATGTTTGAATTTACTATTTCTAGTAAGCGAAATACTCTGGTGGATTTCAAACAGAAATTATATTGACTGGAATTTTAAATATTGAGATTTTAATTTTTTTTAAATTTTTCAGTCGATACTTTTGTCAGCAAAAGTTAATTCTCGATTTATAAATTTTGCAAATATAAGATATACATCTGGGACACATTATTTTTGAAAAATTGGAAAATTTAAAGTTAAATTAATTTGATTTTAAACAAGCATTACTTGTTTAGAGCATGAAATTTAGAATAAAAATATTTCTTAATCACGGAAGGCTTATCTTTCTGATCTGCGCACCGATTGATTTCGTTTCTGGGTTTTAATTACCTAGTAATTTTTAAAAATGAACATATTTTTAGCAGTTATCCATTATGTAATTGAATTTTAGTTACTTTAGCTGCATTGCCTTAGTTTGAAGATGCTCTCTGAAAAATAAAAATTAAATCTTTCCTTTAAATTATTATTAAAATTTTATAACAGAGAATGAAATTATATAAGATGACAGAGATAACTCAATAATTTATGATATATTTATATTTTCAATATCTATTTTTCATAATATTCTTTATCAATAACTAGCATCATATTCCAGCGTTGCCCGTGCAACTCAGAAGATTTTTTAATTAGATGATTAATGCAGCGTGTTGAGATTTCCGAGCGCTTGTAGTCGCCGCCTCATTTTAAAACTCAGTTATATAAAAAATAATTATATAATTATATAAAAAATTGTTGTTTCAAAATTGTTAAAAAATTCCATTAAAAAAATCTATTTTCTTTTGTTTTGCATAAACGTGAGTTGATGTTTTGTGTGACATTATAAACAACAGTGCGTTTGTTTTTGTTTCAAAATTACAGGGGAAAATATTTACATTTTTTGTTGACTAAATGAATTTCAGAAATTTTCGAAGAATATTAAAAAATGTAGACATTTAATTTTAGAGGAAAAAGTTACATTAATGGCACACGAATTACAAACAGTTGACATCCTGCATGAAATATTTAGCGAAAAAAAAAGCTTTATTTTTTTAAATCTTATTTTCTGAAGTATGAAATAATAAATCTGAAAAACAAAAAAGAATTAAATAATTAAATTGTTTTAAAATTACAGGGGAAAATATTTACATTTTTTGTTGACTAAATGAATTTCAGAAATTTTCGAAGAAAATTGAAAAATGCAGTTATTTAATTTTAAAGGAAAAAGTTACATTAATGCCACACGAATTACAGACAGTTGTTTTTCTGCATGAAATATTTAGCGGAAAAAAGCTTTATTTTTTAAATATTATTTCTGAAGTATGAAATATTAAATCTGGAAAAAGGGCTTAAATAATTAAATTAACCATTGGCACATTTTTTCTACATATTTTGTTTCTGTTTGAAAAAACGCTTTTTTAAAAATATTTCGTTTGTTTCAAAATTACGAGGGAAAATACTCACATTTTTTTTGTTGACCAAATAAAGTTTTAAAACATCGGAATAAAAATTAAATATAAAGGCTCATTTTTTTTAGTTGCGTTTGACATGTGTGATTTGATTTCTGTGAGGTAATCTAGCAACCATCTTAGATCTTAGATGTTTTACGGAACAAATGTAAACAATCGGCTCCATTGGCCAAAAAGTGCGAAAGGGAAAATTGCTGAACTTAAACTCAAAAAGTATGTGTTTTGCTGGCTTCCCTGTAGATATGTGTCCTTAGAAAGTTTGAATGGCGTAGCTTAAAAATGTAGGCGTGCATAGATTACAGTCACACACAGATTTACAGATTGCTTTTTATATATAGATAATTGTTATCATGATATTTATGATGTGGTCAGGTAAAGTTATCTTGTTTATTAAATTTTTATAGTACTCTACATTTTATTAATAACTACAAAATTCTTTGCACTATTACTTTATTTAAATAATAGAGCTAAAAAGAATAAAAATTAAAAAAATGAAAGCTTTTCAATTTTTTAAACCTTTGGCATCACGAATTAGTGGATGGACTTATATTCGTAATTAATTAAAAAATGAGGAAACTAAGAATTAATAAGTAAAACTCACTTTAAATTTTGAACTTAGGAGAAGCCGGCTGAGTGTTGAAATGTACACACGAAACACTGAAGCGAAATAAAAGTACCCAGCCGAAAAATATTTGTAGAAGGTTTTTTTTTTATTTTTATCTGTAAAAGGGTCAAATCTTTAAACAAGTGAACTTTTAATTATCTGTCACTTATGGATTACCATAAAAAACAAAACCAGATATTTGCACACAACATTTTAAAAAAATATTTAAAAAATCTCGGCGCATGAAGATTTGTATTAAGTTTTTCAGTTTTCAATGAGTAAATATAGTATTCACTTAATAACCTAATTAGTTTGATGATTGGAAGAAATGTTAAAAGATTTGTGAAGCTTCATAAATTATTATAATAAAAAAATGAAAACAATTCAAGTCAATATTCACTATTCATTGAAATATTTTTCTCTTCATACTATGATATCCTTAGCATATATATTTAACAAAAGCAATTAAAACTTTGTCTGCATAAAAATGGCAGAGTTTTATTGTATTTTTTCACCATTTGGAACAGATTTTCTGAAAAGTAGTAACTGTAAGAAAAAAAGAAATTGATGATTTACATTCCCAAAGGAGTCCTGCATTTAACTAATAAAAAGTTTGTCAATACGATTCTCTAAAAACAATTTTTAATCCTTTCTAACAGGTTCGAAATTTTGGTAAAACTTGTTTTGATTTTTGTTAGCGGATAACCAAATTGCTACGATAGTTTACAATTGATAAAATAATATTACATAACTCTTAACTTGAAAAAACGTTAATTCAGAAATTCTTCCAAAAATCAAATATTTGTCAGATTTTAATGAACCTTTCAGGAACTATTCACAAATGAATTTAATTATTTTTTAAATTACTGTTTTTAGAAAATCTTGGTAAAAATATATTTTTACATCTGTTACCTGCCCCCCCCCCCCCCCACACACACACTCTTCACGAAATTTCAAGAAATTAAATTTTGTTTCGCAAAATGTGTTTCATTTGTTAAACGCAGGACTCATCGGGGAAAATAAATCATTTATTATATTTTCAAACATTTAGCCTTTTTTTCCGAAAATCTGCTCCGAACAGTAAAATAAAAAATGCAATAAAACTATGACATTATTTAATTAGATAAAGTTTTATAAATAAAAAATAAATATTAATGACATTATAGACTGAAAAAATATTATTTTTTGATGGAAAATGAAGTCTTAAAAGAATTGTTTTCATTTTTCATTTTTTAATTATAATAATTTATGAAATTTTAAAAAAATTGTACAAAGGCTTATGGCGGTCAGGTAATTAAGTTATTAAGTGAAGACTATACTTAATAATCGAAAATTGAAAAGTTTAATACAAATCTTTGAGCCGTCGTATTTTTTAAATAATTTTAATTTTTTTAAATTATTCGAACTATTGTCCTCAACTTGATTGCCATTTGTATGACCTTTCACCCGTTGTACGCTCCTGTCTTCTTCAGGTGCCAGGAATTTCGAACCGAACCCTTTATTACGATCACTGGGTATATCATTCTTGTTCCTTGTGCGAAGACTCTTTTGGTAGTCATCTCCCTCTAACCGAACTCTCTAAGTTACCTGTTCACCTCTGCTGTAGCCTCTTATTGAATTCTTTGGATCAAGTCACTGAAACTACCCAACTATATTCGTAAGGACAAGAGCAACTGAATTTCTGGGACTTATAAACCTAATATTCAGTAACCATTTTTTTACCAGAGTTTATATTGCAATTTTTGATGTTAATGGTTTTCTCTACTATTTTTTGGCGTTATTGGTTTTCTCTAGTATTTTTACCTGAGTTCATATTGCAATTTTTGATGTTAATGGTTTTCTCTAGTATGTTTTTTACCAGGGCTCATGTTGAAATTTTTGATACTAATGATGTTCTCTGGGACCCTGTGTTACTGGTTCGCATATTGTATTCATCTATATGCTTGGTCGATTTAGCCAAGTATATGTGCTGATTCTTTAAGATTACTTAGTTTCCAGTGGCGTTCTTTATCTGTTATTTCAACTTCATCCCATAGGGAGCGGTGTTTTTTTCTTTTCTCATTCCATTCGGTTCGAAATACCTAACACCTAAAGAAGGACGGAGCGTACAACGGCCGAAACGTCGTACAAAAGGCAACCAAGATGAGGACAATAGTCCGAATAATGTAAATAGTGTAAATACTAACTCGTCTCAGAAATATAGAAAAATACTGAATTTTTTCTGTATTTGTACTTTTTTTGTATGGTAATTTCTGTTTTACATTAAAAGGTCATTTGCTTCACGATTTATTCACCTTACAGGAAAAAAATTGGACAATTATGTCAATTCTGGCCACCATACACTTAGCTTATCTGGCATCTAACTGTCATCACATGTTAAATCATACAAGATTTTGAAAACCGAGAATTAACCTTTGCTTACAAATGTGTCGATCGCTCAAAAATAGCCGAAAAAAGAATTTTTTTTTTAAATCTTAAAAGTTTAGATTCCAATCAATATAATTTATGTTTGAAATATACCAGAGTATTTTGATTACGGGAAATAGTAATTTAAATTTTAAACTAAAATAAAAGGTAAGAAAACTTTTTTATTTTAAAAATTTCAATTTAAAATTAAGGTATCGAAAATGAGCGGAGGTACCTAGTTTAAACCCTTTGGTCCATGTAACATTACTGGGGTCCACACAAAAGTAGCAAATTGGGGTTCACGGTACTATTTTAGAGGTCTTCGGAATGCTTATTACAACTGAGAATTGGAATATCTGCAGTAATCTTTGCCATTTTAAATTAAAAAAATAGAAAAACTATTCTAAAACTAGCAAAAAACTCGATCAAACAATGTAAGTTTTGCTCTACCAGGTGTTTTGATTGTAAAAGTTGAATAAAAAAAAGAGAAGTATTTAGGTACCTCCACTCATTTTCGATAAGTAATTTTTAAAATGAATTCTTAAGAATAAAAATTTTTCTTGAAACTTTTTTTAGTCTTATTTGAAAGTTAAATGATTAATTGTACTATTTTTCAATTTTCTTTTAATTTTTCAATTTTTCGGCCATTTTTGACCTAATGAGACATTTGTAAACAAAATTTACTTCTCGGTTTTAAAAGTCTTTCAAAAATAAAATATACATATGTGACACATTATTTTTGCAAAATTAGCAAATTTAATGTTAAATTAGTCTGATTTGCACAAGTATTACTTATTGAAATTTAGAACAAAACTATTTCTTAAACAGAGAGTTGAACTTTTCTCGTATTTGAAATACGATGTCAGCTTGACAGATGCATGATATGATGACTGTATGGCGATCACCAGTGATCTAATTGTACAATGTTTACTGTAAAGCGAAGAAACCGTGAAACACATTACCTTTTAATGCGCACATAGGGATTACCATACAAAAAAACCTCAAATACACAAAAAAAATAATTAAAAACTAAAAATAATTTTAAAAAAGCTCGACAATTTGTATTACACTTTTCAATTTTCGATTAGTAAATATAATGTTCACTTAATAAGTTTATAAACTAACGACAACATATCTTAGTAGCACTTTTTAAATATTTTTGAAATTTTATAAATTATTATAGTTTAAAAAATGAAAACAATTTTTAAAATTTTATTATAAATAAAAAATAATTTTTTCTTCAGCGTATCATGTCCTTTAGATGTATTATTTATTACAGCAACTAAAAGCTTATCAAATTAAAAAAATATTATAGAGATATAAAGAGTAAGAGATGTAAAAAAAAGTATTTTTACAAATATTTTTAAAAAATAATAATTTCAAAAATAATTTCATTTATTTGTAAATAAGTCCTGAAAGTTTCATCAAAATCCGATAATTATTTGATTTTTTCAAGAATTTCTAAATTAATGTGTTTGTCACCGAAAAAACTGAGTTATGTAATATTACATTTTCTATTGTAAACTGTCGTAACGATTTGGTTACCAGCTTACTTAAATCAAAACAAAATATTTAAACGTGTTAGAAGAGTTTAAAATATTTTTTAAAATAATTAAAAATACTTTGATCTATCCTCATAATAGTAAGATAAACCTTTTTATAGAAAAAGTTTGTTTTTATTAAATATGGGGCTTTTCTTCTGCACTCTATGCTGTTTTTCAGCGATTTAGTGGAGGTATCTTGTATATATATTGTATATACTAATTTTAAATATTAATAAAATATTAATATATTAATATGAATTAATATAGTAATAGACACGACGTTGTGAAAAAGGGTGATCTTTGACTATCATTGACATCAATAGAGACGAATATAACAAAAACCGCAGAGCAGCATCAACCCCAGGATCTTATTGAAGAAATTAGCATCTTTTAAAATTTATTAATTCCTCACAAATTTTAAAATGATTTATTGTGAATTATCTTATTAGTGTACATAAATGTTCCATAGAATTTAGTTGTTAAATACAAGTTTATTTTCATGAAATTAGCTTTACTTCAACGTAAACCATATACACATACTATTTCTATAATACAATTCCTAAACTTACTTTTTAGTACAAAATGAAATAAGATTCTTTTTTTTTTTTTGTATGGCTATGGGCGTTCATCAAAACGAATTAAGAGTAAAAGTGGGTGATAGGTAAAAATTTGAGAACCACTGGTGTAAATGTATCCAAAAGTTACCAATAGTAAGATTAAGACAATTGTTCACATCAAATATTTTCAGTATGATTCAGTTTCAAAAGAGAAGCTGGAAAACAAAATGAAAAAAGAAAGAAAAGAGCAATGTTGACAACTTCGGGTCTTCAGTCTCTGGATAAATAAGTTTTAAAAACTGGAACCAGATTATTGCTTGAATAATATCCGTAATCTGTCAACTTAATAAGTTAAAATTTTGAAACATCATTGGTGGACAGTACAAAGAAAATGAATAGAGAAATAAACTTACCTTCCCCATCGCCCATAAACCTTAAAGATGCACCGATAATCGGGTAGTCGTTTAAGTACAATAACTTTTTGTTTTCATCGTATTTAGAGACAATCAGTTTGTTTTGTCGCATCCAGCGGAAGAAAGACCAAGCCACTAAAAGAATAAATGTAATGAGCAAAGCAAAAAACACCATTCTGTGATGGTATGCTCAATAAGAATACCTAGACTTGTGTAGGTTTGGTAAATGTCACACGAAAACAGTAGTAAGATAAAGAGGTTCGGATACACTTGTTGGTTGCTGCCCCAATGTCCTAAATATTGACTGTGTCGTAGTAGTAGTACTACTAGTAGTAGTGACAGGCAAGTAAAAAATGGATAAAAGGTAATCTGTGACATCAAAATAAAATATAAAAGAATAAAAGTCAGATAAATTAATTCTTACTCGACTGTTTATAAAGTAGTGAAGAGCAAATAATCAATTTCAATATGCAAAGAAAAGTCTGGAATGCAAAATGTGTTGCCTGGTCATCTCCAGAAAGTTACCAGGATTTTGCATAATTATATAATTAAATCTGACATGCAAATCTTTCAATGTCCCGATATATAGGAAGTTTATATAAAAATGAATTTTAAGCATTCTTTACACTACACAATAATATTTAGCATGAAACATTGTTTTGATTAAACTTTAAGGTTTATTGTATCTTATTATTTGTTTGATGTTTAACAAACAGAACTTGTGGTAATTCTCAGATAGGTGAAAACTGAAACATGAAATAACCTTGGCATTTTTCGTGTTAAGGAACAACAAATATAATCTGTTATGTTCTATTTGACTAAAAACAAAAGACTATGAAAAAATTTAACGGTAATATATGTTAAAAATTATTGATTTGATTGTTTTTACGTTTTATCATCCTTTTTGCAGGTTATTTAGCGCCAGAAATATTTTAGATTGTAAGAAATTTTCGTAGATAAATTTCATCCACAGGTGTACATTCTACTAATTAATCCATATCTGTGGGGGAGAAGAGGTGAATTCATAACTTTCCAATGGTTAAGTGAATGTAACGAACACGATAGGATTTGGATTTTCGTCTCTCCGACTCTCCGAACAGCTATACATCACCCTCACATACAAGCTTAGAGCACTTGGTATTCTCAAGATGTCACCCATCTAGTTTTTGCCTAAAATCGACGTTGTTTAACTTTGGTGATCGTGCGAGAATCGGTGTTTCAACGTGATATGGCCGTAAGCTGTTAAAATGAATTTTCCATTTGTTTAAACAACAATCAAATAATTCTCGCACATAAATTTATTCCTTTATGGCTAATATTCTTGACCAGACAGCATATCAATAAGACGTATTTAACTTTTCATATTGAAAGTTTCTCTTCCCATTTTTAGTTGCAAGGAACATCAGCTATATTGAGAAATATTGAAATAGCGAGTATCAATGAGAAATGATCATTAAATGAGAATGAAACAAGTATAAAATGATTGTAATAATTGAATCGGAAATAAAGATACCATGAAATATTATCGTAACTAACAATTACGTTGATCATAAATGTGGCACATGAGAAAACTTATTACCTTTCTAATAAAAGGCGGGCAGCAGTGGTATGCGCAGCTGTGTGCTATTCCAAGTTGTTCTGAGCAACAATAAATGACGTCTCCCCATTTTGCTGATATTACTTTGTTTTTTGACGTTCCAATCTTATACATGGGGCCTAAAAATATTTTTGGGCAAAGATGTGAAGGCGAAAATTGTTGAAGTGCCTTATGAAAGAGAACCAACAATGGAGATGAAATGCTAAATAGAACAGTCAAAAATTTAATCTAGAAACCAGCTGCATGCAGTGCACATGCTAATAAAGAGAAGGTGAGTGTGCTTACTCAAAGTATGGGAACCCGTTTGAAGATAGAAATGCAAAACCACCCTCTTAAGAATACAGAAGTTATTTGCTGTCATTGAGGTTTGAAATATACCTAAAATAGAATCAATGCACTTCTTAAAGCCCTTAAGAACGTGCACCAAAACCATTGTTCACCCTCCTCTGAAGCCGAAAAAACTTCCTGAACGTATTTCCTGAATTGAAAAATATTTAGTATTAAATTTTCCATGTGTTATTAACGGACACGTGCAAAACGACGTTAGATAATCCCAACAACTAGCGACAAGGATGGACTCTTTACTTCTTCGACAGATATGAAAAAAAGGAAGCGAGAGAGTAGTACTTTGGAGAGTTGCTGATGATGTCAAAATGATATCTCCTGTTTATGTAGAATTTCTAAGGACTGATCTGCAGCCATATATCAAGATAAAAATACTGGCACGTAAATGGAATAATTTTATTCATGCCTGACAAGGTCTCAGCTTATACCGCTTTTGCAACTGTCAAATATTTAGATTAATTAAAGTTTAAAAGTTATCACCCTGAAAAACTCGAACTTTAATATTTTCTATGTACACTATGTTGTTTGAAGTAATCTGAGAGGTAGAAATTTATACCAGCAAATAATATTAATTGTACTGTATTATCTGACTAAGCTTATATTACTTTCTTTTCTATACCATTCCTCTGAATATTTTTGTTGTTTTTAGTCACTGTATTATTTTTTCTTTTCCTTTTATTACTTCAAATTGATTTGGTTGATATGTTTTCACATAAACTGGAACACATTAAATTAGGTACCTCCCCTAATTTAAAAAGCAGCTTAGTATAAAGAAGAAAGACCCCAAACTTAATAAAAATGAAGTTTTTCCATAAAAATGTTTATGGTATTATTAAGAGAAAAGATCAAATCATTTTTTAACTATTTTTTTTAATTTTTAATCTTTTCTAACATATTCGAAATTTTGGTAAAATATCTTATTTTGATTTTTGTTAGCGAGTAACCAAATCATTATCAGAGTTTATAAGGAAAAATGTAATATTACGTAACTCATTTTTTCCGGTGAAAAACTCATTAATTGGAAATTCTTGTAAAAATCATATAATTGTCGGATTTGAATGAAACTTTCAGGATTTATTCACATATTAATTAAATTATTTTTGAAATTGTTACTTTTAAAAAAATCTTAGTAAAAATATGTTTTTACATCTGTTACCCACTCCACATTAATTCATGAAATTTTGAGAAATTAAATTTTGCAGCAAAAATTTGTATTATTAGTTGAACACAGGACTCATTGTAGAATGTAATGCATCTATCATTTTGTCGGACATTTGGCCTTTTTTCCGAAAATCTGCTCCGAATAGTAAAATAAAAAAATGCAATAAATCTATGATATATATATATATCAGAGAACTATTAAGCATATATTAATAAATATACATGGTATCACTAACTCGGAGTTTCATGCAGAACGCAATCGTCAGGTGATGAGCAGAGACTGACAGATAATTTGAATTTTAATAAAAATATCTCGTTAATGCAATGCTGGCGCAGTCCATTTATTATACGAATGTACAGAAGTTTTATAAAAAGACACCCATTAATTGGGGAAATAACATCAACAATAAAGCCAAGACAAAAACCCACTTAATTCAAAATTGATTGTAGGACAACAAGGATTAATCACAAAGACCACAAAACTAATTTTCTAAACAATCCATAATAGCGATTACTCAACCTAAATAAAATAAGATCGGTAAAATTAGTGAAAACATCCTTGAAATTACAAATATTCGAAAGATACTCTGGGAATTAACCAGTGGCATAAAAAAATAGAAGCCATAAAAACTTTTCACACCTCAGCAATGCTGTAGCCCCACTGATGCCAGGGGGCTACATAAAAGAACAGTGAAAGTTTAAGCAAGAGAAGAACGAAAAGAAAAATTAATCGGTTACAGTGGGTGTCGGAGAAAGGACAAGAGATGGATGATAATACCGGTGTGAAAGGACGAGATAAGGACTGGAGGCATGTGGATAAAAAATGGGAATTGACATTGCATTTAAATTCTTGGAGATCATAGCCATCTGTGCGAGAAAAGAAGCTGATGGAGTAGAAATAGGGACTGCATTTGGTTTATTTAACTGTAAAAGGGTGGGGCCTTGTTGCTAGTCTTGCTGCTCGAGTAAAATCTTGTGGAGGGGGCACCAGTGAGAAAAGCTCGTTAGAGAAGAAGCCATTAAATATTTGTAGAAGAGACAGAGGGAAGCCACATCACGTCGGTGAGAAAGTGACTGGAGTCGGAAGAGAGGTTGAAGCCTAGGAGGCGCAGTGTATTGCTTTCAGGGAGACTCGCTTGGTCCATGCTGATGGGTGGTAAGAGTGACTGCCTCTAGTGGTTGACAGATAGCAGCTTCATTTTAGAAGCATTAAAATTTACAAGCCATTTCTTAACCTAGTCTACCTCAGAGCAGAGGTCCTTCTCGAGCTCACCAGCGAGGCTATATTTGGCCCCCTCACCAGATTTCTTATTGAGGCAAGAGTAAATGATGGTGTCATCAGCGTAGATGCCTACTTTGGATTTAGCCACGTCAAGAAGATCAGTTATGAAAATCAGAAAGAGCGTTAGGGGACACCAGCGTTCGTGTGGTAGGATGTGGAGGCATGCCTGTTCAAGACGACTTTGATTATGCGGTTTGATAGGAAAGATTGGATTAACCCGAGCAAGCGTACAGTGATATCTTAACCCTGGAGTTTGCGTAGAAGGCCAGCGTACCAGACCTTATCAGATGCTTTGGATATATCCAGGGCAACAGCTCGAGCTTCGTCGGACTTATCGAGGGCCCGGGATATGTACTCGGTGATGGTCGTTAGCATATCGGAAGTATACCTGGCAAAGCGGAAGCCATACTGTCTGTTTGAGAATAGTTTATGGGCGGTGAGATGTTGAACTATTTCAGCATTGATGATAGCCTCGAACACTTTGCCAAAAATTGGTAGGAGGCTGATAGGATGATCATTGGATTTGTCCGAGGGTTCCTCTGAGTTCTTAAATACAAGAACCACAGAAGAAAACTTCCAGCAGGCAAGAAAACAGGGAGCAGAGAGGCAGTAATAATAAAGTTTAGAAAGGACAGACGAGAGTTCAGGGGTACATTTCTTCAAGACGATGACCAGGATTTCGTCTCCACCGCATGTCTTACGGGGATCAAGTTTTGAAATTATCTTAGATACCAGATAAACGATTATGTAAACAGCAAACGTTCAGTTATGGATAACAGAGATATTAAAGCATATTTAAGGAAAAATTGTTTTAAAAAATTAAATTAAATAATATATGAAAATGACTTTCAGTTAAAGAATTTAAGCATAAATAAAATCTAACGCCACTTCAGACTGGAAACAAAAAAGAAAAAAAAATGTACGTTCATCCAATGCGATATTTATGATTTTAACGGTCCATTTCCGAGAATCTGTTAATGTTTGCCCAAAATTTAGCTAAAAATTACTGTTCTATTAGCAATGAGGAAATTAAAATAATAAAACAGGTGCAAAAACCTATATTATTCCACAATGTTTATCTGTGAAATGACACAGAATTTAATATTAAATGTTTATGAATGCAATTGATTCTGCTAGGCATGCTAAAATGTTTGAATGTTGTTATTGATTTTACTAAGATTTATTTTCGACAAGTTCAAGAAATATAGATTTATCAAGAAAGTAGCTGTTAAAATTTTTAAAAGATCATGAGCTAAATATTACCACACCCAGCAATACTAAATTGAATAACTTTCTTGATGTGACCTTGGACTCGAATATTGGTTATTGCAAATTGTATATCAAATATCTAAACTGTACAGATAATATAAGTTGTTCAACAATCGATCCAGTATTGTAAACATTTACAACAATCAGTCCAACTCAGATTATCTACTAACTCCAGCAATAAGGAAATATTTGATATTAAAAATAAATAATTAAAAGCATTAGAGTTAAGCAACTATAAAGTAAATTTATAACAAAACAAATAAAGTAAAATTAAATAGACACTGTAATGTGCTATGGTTTAACCCCATTTATAATCATAATGTTCAAACGAATATGGGAAGAATTTTTCTAAATATAATTTATAAACACCTTAATCATTTTGCAATACCAAAGATTTTTTTAACAAAAATGATGCAAAAATCTGCTATAACTGTATTTAAAATTATGAAAAATCGATATCCGTACACAACAATATTATACCTAATAAATATAAGTTCAACAACAATAACAACATTTAAAAAAATACAACTGCGATTTGTCCCTTAAACGGTCAATGTATGACTGATAATATTGTATACCAGGCCAGCATACATTCCGGTAACGATTTCAAATTTCATTTTAGTTCTCCTAAAAATCCTTGGAAATCTCATTTCTATCATCATCGAATGAGTTTAGATTATGTAACATACAGGAATAGCATTGCTCTCTTCAAACCTTTCTAGCATAGTGAAAAATGGTGGTAATACACCCATTATTACGTAGGATATTGTAACAAAAACCAAGTCTTAAAAGAGATAGATGTAATTTACGCCTTGTAGCAAAACACTTAAATAATTCTAGCTTATTAAGCAAAAGCAATGAATTGATGGTCAGATGTAGACATAAAAAAATATGTTGAAATACGTTGATCAACATTCATTTTTTGCAGTAAATTACAACCTTCACCCTTTCTCTTTTTTCTTTTGATAGTCTCTCAGTCCTTTTATTTTTATATTTTTTAACAAGTCATTGAATAAAGCAGTAATTACTCTTTATGTGTAATATAAAATAATTCCATAGTTCGTCTATTTTAATATATGTTTTAATAAATACAATTAATCGCTGTTTATTTTAAATAACAAAAATAATACAAATTACAAAAGTTTCACTTGTGATTATTTTCACTAATTTTACTATCTTACTGAACATCAATCATTTTCAATATCGCAGTTTTATTGTTTAAGCACGATTATAATTCATAAAACATTCTCAGTTTAGCGAGTTATACTCCGGCGAGGTGGACAAACATAACCTCACTGCTGATCTTGAGAGGGATCTACATTCTGTGGTGGAATGGGGTAAGAAATGGCTTGTAAAGACCAAGCTGCTCTCCGTCAATCATCACAGGCAACCTCTTCTGCCTCCCATAAGCATGAACCAAGCGAGTCTCTCTGAGAGCAATACACTGCGCCTCCTTGGCCTAACCCTCTCTTCCGATCTCAAGTGGAACCATTACATTGAGTCAATAGCTAAATCTACAGCTAGGAAGGTTGGGTCACTGTGTCGGGCCAGGATGTTTTTTCTGCCTGAATCCATCGTGCATATATACAAATCAACCATCTGTCCGTGCAGGGAATACTGCTGTCATATATGATCAGGCGCACCCGCTGTTTATCTCAGTGTTATCGACAGGCTCCAAAGAAGAATCAGTAATGTGATAGGTACTTGGTGCTTCGTCTCCAGCCACTTCCCCACCGACGGGATGTGGCTACCTTCTGCCTGTCTATAAATACTTTTATGGCTTCTGCTCCAACGAATGTAAGTCACGAGTACCCCTGCAACAGGTTTTTACACGTGCAACCAGACTGACAACTGAGCCCCAGCCATTCACAGTTAGATCAAACAAATGCAGATGACAGTTCTACTCCTGCAGCTTCTTTTCTCGCACTTCACGCCTGTGGAACTTGCTTCCATATTATTGCTTTCCTGACGGATACAACCTCCAGGAATTTAAATGCAATGTCAATACCCATCTCTTAACCACTTGACTCTAGTTCTTTCTACACCACTCTGTATAACTTTTCCTTTCTCTCCACGTCTGGAACTGTCATCACACCTGTATTTCCATTCTTAATTTCCATTCTTAACTGTCATCACACCTGTATTTCCATTCTTATCTAATTTTTCTACTCTTATGTAGCCCCCTGCTCATCAGTGGCATTACCACCTTGCTCGGGGTGATACGATTATAAAAAAAAAGAAACATTTTTGTCTCATTACTTTAACCTTTAACGCCTTCTCTAAGTAATTTCTTCAGGTCTTCTAACGTGGCTGCTCTGTTTAAATGTCCTTAAAATAAATATTTTGAATTGTCATAATCTTTTAATTGTTGAAAGTTTAATCGAACTGACATGAAATAAACTGTGGATATTTTTCTTATTAGGTCTTAAAATAGTTGTCATAAAAGTAAAATATCGCTTCAAACTACCGCTGAAGGCTTCAATTTTCGCATTATGTTTATCATCTTACTTTAAGGCGTTTGTTCATTTACATTTAAAACATCATCGAAAAAAAATCAGACATTATTTAGATATTATAGACATCTAACGTTTTCTTGTGATGAATGGATAAGTGAAAAGATTAAACAAACCATTAACGACTTGTTAAAACAGAACCATTTTAACTACAACTTTTGCGTATGTTGGTTGCAATTTGAGCATAGGCAGAAATGTAAGTAGAAATAGCTTCGGTCGAAAAGAAAACTATATGTTTCTCTTTTAAATATTAGTGTCGCAAAATTCCACAAAGAAAACTATTTCTGGGAATTTTTGTCTCTCCTTCTCTCCAAAGTCTCGTTTTGATCAATGGTCGTTAAATTTTCCACTAACGGAGAAACTCACTTTTCGTGATAACGGCCACTAGACTTTCGTAACAAGAATTCAAGAGTCATAAAAAAAGTTATCTATTTTTCGTGGCTGGTTTCTTAGACTATCCCTCGTCTAGCGGGTAAAGAGGAAAGAAAAATTATTCTCAATTCTCTTCTTTTTTTCCAAGCACTAGAAATAGTGTTGCAATTCACTCTTTCTAAACCAATGAAAATCAACCTCACTTTTCTCCTCTACACACACAAAACATGACATCCTCACTGAGAGGCAGTCAACACGAACAAGTCGTCAGCAGGCGCATCAACTAAAATTTCAGCTCCTTTTCCTTTTGCAGATCATAATAGTAGTATTTATCTCTTAACAGTCAACAAAAATTTGAGGTAAGAAAACCCCAGACACTTCTTTGTATATGAATAAATGAAATATGAATGAATTAAAAATGAATTAATAAAATATAAGTGAATTAAATACGAATTAATTATATATAATTGAATTAACCATGCATAAGAAAACGGTTACTGTCTTATCTATTTAAGAAATTAACTTCATCAAAAACAATATTTGATTTCATTTTTCTCAACTTCAGTTTCAATAAGGAAAATATTTCTCTTCTTGTTGCATTTGGAGAGAAAACAAAATAGCGTCTAAAATGACTAAATAAATATTGTAACTTGTATGTAAAGGAATTTATGTCTTTGATTCTGACTTCAAATTTGAAAGATTATAAATACGATTTTAATTTTTTTGTGAAAAACAGTGACTCCACCTTAAAAATAAACTATTTAATAGAAAATATTCATATGCGGGGATGTATGTTCTAATCTGTTTCTCTACTTCCCCCGTTGCAGTTGGCCTGAATAACATTGCACCTCTATTGACAGATGAGTCTTAACACCGATCAACAAGTTCATAAGAAATCGAAAATGGATGATATAGTTGAAAGTGTAACAATAAGTTTAATAATCCCTCACGTGAGCTTGGTATCTCTCCGTCTAATGACCACTAATCAGTGTTTTGCATTTTTAGATTTGACGGTAATAGTCGAAATGTCCGTCAAGTTCACTGTACTTGAACAAACTGGTTTACTTAATAAAACAACCCTAATAATTCTCTATCTTCCTCCCCACTATAAACCAATATCAACCCTGGGTAGAAATGATAGAGAGCTCGATCATGTTTATTACACTGACCTTGTGCCAAACATAACCAAACTTGCTACAAGTTAAAATTATCAGAAGTCTATAGTGGTGATGTGTGTTGTCGCTTTTCCAAGTAGTACTTTAGTTTCCTCCCACGTCATAGGTCACCAGTGTAGTAACGTATGAATAATGACCAGGTAATACACGTCTTATTCAAAACAAACCAAAATAAGTAATTTCTTTACAAATTTAAACATCTGAAGTTGTCAGTAGCTTGTTTCAAGGAAAGTAATCAAACATTAAAAGGTTCATAGTTTCAGTGTTGTATTGACTTCTTTGAAATTTCGCTGTTCTCATTAGAGGCTGATAATGAATCAGCGTGTAATTACACCAGAAGCATTCAGACTCATGGGACTCAGATTTGATGAATAGTTAAGAAGAGAAAATGTGTATATTAAATGGTCGGACTCGAAATAATATCCCAAAAGCGTAAAACAAATTGACTGAGTTAGTTTCACATTAAAGTAATACGATTGTATTCAACATAATTAAAAGATGTATATTGAGGCGCTTAGCTTTGGAGCTGAATTTCCTTCTCCTTGTCTCCCAGCATGCACCTATTAGCTGGGGAACGGACTCCCTTGAATTGTCCAGGGGAAGTTACTTTTGACCCTTTTTTATGGTGATCCTAATACTTTCTAGTCCTGTAGACGGCGAGTCACCATTTTATGAAGTGATGGTTGAGTATTTTAATGTCGTGGTCAACATCTTGTAGTGATTAGAAAGTTGATTTGTGTGTTCTTTACGTCAAATGTTCACCATTACGTAGTTATCAGAATTCCTTTGCGTGTTCTTTACGCAATATGTAGAGATTAGAATTCATCTGCATGTTATTTGCGAGGTCATCAACTATGTAGAGATCAGAATTTACTCTGTGTGTTCTTTGCGGGGTCACCAATGAAGTAGGGAGCTCGATCATGTTTATTAAATTGACATTGGGCCAAACATAACCAAACCCCGCGCAAGTTAAGATTATTAGAAATCTGGGAAGAATAAAAGTGTTTCGTTAATAAGTAGAAAATTATTTAAAGAAAAGAATAATATAAATTTGTTGGAAGCGAAATTATTAACTGTGGAAATGTAAGAGAATTAAAGAATTAAAGAATTAAAGAGTTAAATCAATCCAGAGTTCGTTTGTTGTAGAAAAAGCAATAAAGGAAAATTGTACTTAATTTTTATGTTCATTTTTAGGAATCAGTTGAAGTGTCTTGTTGTTGTTTTTGTCTTCTTTTTTTTTGTTGTTGAGAGCAAGTGAGAGAAGACGAAGAAGAAGAGATAATGAAAAATTATATGCAAAAATCAGAAGGAGAGCGAATGTATGTCGACGAGACCTTATGTCCGGTTCAGAAGTTTCAAATTCCTCTTTTACATAATGGCAGGGTCCTATATTTTCTTCGCTTCAATCTGACTGATTCAACTTTCTTTATTTATTTATATCAAAGAACTTTTTGACACTGGCTGGTTAATTTGTCTCAGTTTTGTAAATCGACACCCTTTCATTGGTTAGAAAATAATTCACACTGGATCGCAGAATTTAGTTTGGTCTTTTTCCTTCAATACAGAGTCAATCCTTTTTTTTATTGGTTAGAAATAGATTTTCACACTGGCCCGACGAATTTGCAAACAGTGAAGAAAAAAGAGTTATATTTATTTTGTATCCACCACAGGATCACTCATTCAGTGAATGTTTGCAAGTTGCGCATTTATAAATTGTTGACAGGAGGGTAGCCTTTAATTCTTAATATTTAGCATCGTTGCAATACGTATGTGTGTGTGTGTGTGTGTGTGTGTGTGTGTGTGTGCGCACGTGCGTGCGTGTGTGTGCACGTGCGTGCGTGCACGAGCGTGTGTGTTGAGTCGTTAGTATAATTTGTGTCGGTGAGAGTGGAAACATCTTGTAGAAACCACAAATTTGGAACGTAAATTATATGTTTCTGCTCATGTAACTATATACCAAAATGGTAGCATCATTTATTGTTTAATACCAATTTCATTGTAGAAGTATTGACTTAGTTAATAATATCAAATATACATAGTGTACATTAGCTTCTGGGCAAACGAATCGTTTACTGTACAAATCCAATTGCTACAAGAGCTTGTAAAGAATATTTTATATGAATTCCTTTTACGAAATTTGCGAAATGCTTGTGATAAGTATTCATAGATAAATCGTTGCCTTCAACTGAACAAAAATTGACTGTATTTGTAGCGACGTTGATAATTTGTCAGTCATGACTAATATAATAATTTTACAATAATTTTAAAATTTTAAAATGTAGTTTGCTTAGATTTTATGACAAATATATTTTATGTAAAACTATACGTACGGTGATATGTACGGATATATTTAGTTTTATTTTGAGATAGTTGTCGAGATGTATTGATTATAAAGAAAATTCAAACAGTTTAGTAAACGACATTAATCACAATTTACAGAAAAATATTCAAGTTTATTAACTGCAATAAAAGAGCATCACTATAAATAAAAACTCATCACAAAATAAATAATTTACTTCATAGTTTCGTCGTCCTCATTTCAAATATTTCCCTGAAAATAAAACAACAAAATACCAAAATGTAATTAAAATTTCAAAAATGTTCATTCATTAGGCTTTTTCTTAATTTTTCATGAAACTTTTAGGAACGGAATTCTGTCGTGAGGTTATTATGTAAATCGCTAAAAAACAGCATAGTATGAATAAAAAAGGTCCAAAACTTAATGAAAAAAATTTTTCCATCAAAATGTTTATATTATTATTAAGAGGAAAGATCAAAATAATTTTTAATTATTTAAAAAAAATTTTAATCCCTTCTAACATTTTCGAAATTTTGGCAGAAAATCTTGTTTAGATTTGAGTTAGCGGGTAATTAAAACGTTACGACTGTTTACAATGGAAAACGTAATGATTACATCATCCACTTTTTTCCGTTTACAAACACATTAATTTGGAAATTCTCGCAAAAATCAAATAATTGTCGGATTTTAATGAAACTGTCTGTACTCATTCACAAATGAATTAAATTATTTCTTAAATTATTATTTTTTAAAATCTTGCTAAAAATATTTTTCCCTCTGTTACCCACCTTCTCTACGTAAATCCATTAAATTTTAATAAATTTCAGTGTTGCGGTTTATAATTTTGTTTGTTAACGCAGGACTCATTAGGGAATGAAAAATTGAAAAAGATCTCAAACGTTTATATTCCAATCAATATAATTTCTGTTTTAAATAAAATTTATAAATAAATTTATTTATAAATGTATTTTGCTTACTGGAAATAGTAAATTTCATTTACGTGTGTGTGTGTGTGTGTGTGTGTGTGTGTGTGTGTGTGTGTGTGTGTCTTTGCGTGTCGTGTGTGTGTCTTTGCGTGTCGTGTATGTGTGTGTGTGTGTGTGTGTGTTTGCGTGTCGTCTGTGTGTGTGTGTGCGTGTGTGTGTGTGTGGGTTTGCGTGTCACTGAGACAGTACAAATAGTGTACCTTCATACAAAAATTTTATAAAGTTGAATTTAGAAATTCAAGAATGTATTTCACTAAATTATTTCTAAAAACTTTAATATTGTGTTTTTTTTTCTTAAAACAGAAAATGAGAAGATTGAACATAAAAATTCTGTTCATATGCGAAACTAGATGGTCAAATAAGGAACACTTCAGCAGCGACAACCACAGAATCATGTAAGCAGGGGGTAAAGATAACGAAAAGGAAGTCGGATTAATACTGGACGAAGAAATGAAGAAATCCATTCGAGGATACTGCCAGTTCTCTTAAAGAGTTATTCTGGTCAAACTGAAAAGGGAGACCATTCAACATAGCAATTATAGTAGTCTATGCATCAAAAACTCAAAGCCCTGAGGAAGAAATAGTATTATTCTACTCCACTCTTGACAATGCTAAGGCTCAGTGTAAAACACAAGAAATTAGAATCATCATGGGAAACTTGAATTCCAAAGTAGACAGGGAGAGGGAAGGGGAGAAAACTGGCAACTTTGAATTAGGAATTCGTAACGACCGGGATGAAAGATGGGCTCAGTGGTGTAAGGCGAATGACCAGGTGATAAACAACACCTGGTTTCAAGAACACCCAAGACGTTTATGGACGTGGGGAAGCCCAAGAGGTGACACGAAAAACCAAATCGATTATATAACCATAAACAAAAGATTAAAAAACGCAGTGGTTCAATGCAAAAGCTATACAAATGCCGACTAGGGAAGCGACTACCTTCCAGTTATCTGCAAACTAAGGGTGAAACTTCGGAGACTAAAGAAGACTAGGGCAGCACCCAGACTGCAATACAACACGCTCCTGAATGAAAAATACACTGGCAGTGTGAGAAACAAATACGGAGAACAAATAGGAAATGGAAATTCGAAATGAGACAAACTTAAAGAAGCGCTAGTGACATCAGCATTGTCGCAGAGGAAATCAGACGTAAAAAAAAAAACAAGTGGATGACTGAAGATACTCTTGACATGATGCAAAGGAGACTGAAAACTATGCCAAACCATGGAACTGAATTCAAGAAACTACAAAAGGAAATAAGGACCAAGTGCAGACAGGCTAAAGAAGAATGGCTCATCAACAAATGTATCAAAGTAAAGAGATTGAGCAAGACTAATAAAGAAGAAATGCATTAAAAAAAATAAGGGAACTGACAGAACAAAGAACATGCTGTTCATCAGGATGTATAAAATCGAAGGATGGAGTGATCATATTAGAGAAAAAGGAAATACTCCAGCGATGAGAAGAATATATAAAGGATCTCTTCCACGACAAGAGAGAGCAACCGATAGTAAACAAAGATGCTAACGGAGAGGAAATACTAAAATCCGAAGTGAAATCTGCAATGGCCAAACTGAATAGCAGCTGGACCAGACAGCATTGTAACAGAAATGCTGACAGCCTTAGAAGATTTTGGCATAGAGAAAATTACGGAAATAATAAATGAAATCTACAACAGAGGTGTAATACCAGATGAGCTAAGCAAACCAATTTTCATAGCTTTGCCTAATCGAATGCGAACTCCGCCGAACAATCAGTTAGATGAGCCACATAACGAAACTCATCGTCCGAATTCTGATGAAGAGAGCGTGAATCAGAATCAGACCAGAAATGGGACAAGAACAGCGCGGTTTCTTAAAGGACAATGGAACAAGGAATGCTTAGGATGCTAGCAGAAAGTGCAATACAAATGAAAATGGATGTTTACCGGTGTGTTGTAGACTATTCCAAGGCATGTAGACTATGCCAGGGGAAAGCAGCGTATAACGTATTTGAAAGGCCTGAGCGGGTGGATGGCAGAGCGGGATTTAAGTAGGGTAACAGGAGAGAGCGTGTCAAAAGCTACCAGGGATAGAGAGACATGGAAGAGACATGGCACATAGAAGAAGAACCACTTGCGAATTAGTGATACTATCGCCTTGCTTGGGGTGACATGATTAAAAATATTTAACTTTGCATTTATCAAAACAGAAAAATATTTAATTTTGCATTTATCAAAACAGCATCGTCTTTTAAAAATTCATTACAATGACATTTGCTTCGTAATTTTGACGTCTGCATTTCAAATATTTAACAGAATAAAATGAAAAATTATGAAGGTGTATTTAGAATTTCAATAATGTTTGTTCATTAATTGTTATTGTTAGGACTTTTCGTAATTTTTAATTAAATTTTTAGAATCTGAATTCTCGTCTGCTTTAGATCATCGCAATTAATTACTTTATTGAATGATGAATAGAATGAAATAAATAAGGTTATTGTAAATTCATTTTATTTCTTTTTCAAGTTTCATATAAAAAACATGGTGAAGGGAAGTCACTCTGTAGACGAAAGTAAAGCAATGTTTGTGTGCGTGTAATAATTTTTTAAGTGAAAATCTTCGTATGAATAGCATAAGGGATAATGACATTTTCTTAGGAACATAACAAAAAATATTGTTTTTACGAAAAAAAGAAGGTTAATTATCAGTAGTTATTATATTACATATGCATTTTACAAAGACCAAAAACAAAAAATACTACATCGCCTTTTCAAAATTCATCACTTAATTATTACAATAATTAAGTGATGAATTTTGAAAAGGCGATGTAGTATTTTTTACTACAAAGCTTCCACTTCAAATATTCACCCGAGAATAAAATTTTAAAATTATCAAACAATGATTAAAATTTCAAGAATGTTTGTTCATTAACTAATTAATGAACACCCTCAATATTATTATGCCTTTTCTTAATTCTTCATGAAATTTTTAGTTTTAAGCGTTAGAAATTTAGGTACCTCCCATAAATAGCTGAAAAACAGCATAGTATGAAGGAAAAAGGCCTCAAACTAAATTTTCCTCTGCAAAATATTTATGTTATTATTAAGACCAAAGCATTTTATGTTATTATTAAGATCAAAGCATTTTTTAAGTATTATTTAATTTTTTTTAATTCTTGCTAACACGTTCGAAATTTTGGTAGAATTTTTTTTTCCGTCCGTGAGTGACGTAATTTTTACGGCACACGTAATATTATGCAAGGCACTTTTTTGTCGGTGAAATTTGGAAATTCTTGCAAAAATCAAATAACTGTCGAATTTTGATGAAAATTTCATAAATGATTTCAATCATTTTTTATAATTATTTTTGGAAATTTTCGGTAATATATATATATATATATATATATATATATATAGTTTTATATTTAAATTATAAGGCTGTTGTTCTCGCCCAATTTTTTTCTAATAACTTCATCCCATTTATTTAAACTAAAAACCTATACATTTATTTGCCAACACGTTTGCTAACGTTTTGGTATGGCGATGAATGTTTTTCTTTTTTTCTTTTTTCTTTCCTTTCTTTTTTTTCTTTTCTTTTCTTTTCTTAGCCATTTCCTTCGCTTTCAAATTCAATTCCTCTCTTCCCACTTCTTTTACTTTTTTCCTTTATATTTCTCCTTTCCATTTCTTAGAGCTGATGCAGGCTTACAAGTATTTTTTTCACTTACAACTCTTAACTCAGTTTAAAAGTAAGGTTTTTCAAAAATCTAGAAACAGACATTGATTTCTTATTAATCCCACCACTGTGTTGTATATTTTTTTTAACTTCCGCCGGTAAAATATCTTGATAATATTAATCAGAATCGGGTCTTTGAGATTTACCTTCCTGCTTTTCCTTTTGGATTAAAGTTTTATATTTAATATATATATATATATACTATATTCATCCGCAGACAGATCTGTTTCACAGCTCATCAGTACGGCTTAGACTCCGTTCACTTCCTAACCCAGGATTGAAACCCGACCGCATCGTCAGTCGGCGAATCTACCCCTAGGCCACGAGCGTCCGGTAGAAGAATGCCGGCTTTTTAGCGCGTATAAAAACCGCAAGCGCCATATTTCAAAAGGCCACCGAACAGGTTTTAGGAAATATGAAAAATATGATATATGCATAGGAGCCACTAATGAAATTGAATTAAAAAAGAAAACCGACACAATCTTGAATAGATTAAAAAATGCTGGAGTGACAATAAATGAAAAAAATGCGTAAGCAATTGTAGTAACATATCTTTTTTAGGTTATTCTGTTTCAAAAGAAGGTATATCAACAGACCAAGCCTTGATAGAAAAAATACTAAAAGTAGCTACACCTGCTAATAAGAATGAACTGGAGTCTTTTTTGGTATTGGTAAATTTTTACAGGCGATATTTACCAACATACACGGACTTGACTGAACCGTTTGCAAATTTAAGAAAAAAGAATGTTGAATTTATTTGGTCAGAGGAACAACAAAAAGCTTTTGACAGATTCAAAATAATTATGGCAAAGAAACTAGTAGTAAAAAATGTTTGATCCAAAAAAGGACGTGACGTTAACCACAGATGCAAGCGAACATTCAATATCAGGAATATTATCACAAGATGGACATCCAATAATGTATTTATCAAGAAGACGAACGAACACTGAATTTAATTATTCAAATATAGAGAAAGAAGCATTAGCTATCGTGTGGACAACTAATAGAGCTCGACAATTTTTAATTTGGAAAAAATTTCTGTTAAGAAGTGATCATAGACCATTAGAGTGGTTAAGGGCGAAAGAAGAAGATATACCACCGCTGCACTGATGCTGCTGCTGTTGCTGCTAGTCGTTTTTGTTTCCCTTTGATCTTCACGGCCATGGCATGCCGACATTATCAAGTATGAAGATAAGATTGTCGTGATTCTGCGCAGATTTCAGGTGTGAAATCCTCGCAATAGTGGTAACTTCTTAACTGAAAACCAATTTTAAACACTAACCAGAAAACTATATTGATATATAACAATACGTTTCCCCTGCTATTCTCCTTGGGATTCTAGACAAGGTACAGCGGAGGGTCTGTAATGTGATCGATACCGACTTAGCAGACCGCCTGCACTCTCTCTCTCACCGGCGCGACGTGACTTCCCCGTGTCTCTTCTATAAATACTTTCACGGCTTCTGCTCCGATGAACTTAGATCACTGGTGCCTCCTAGGTTCGAATTTGCACGAGATACTAGATTAGCAACTAGATCCCACCCTTTTACAGTGAAACCGATAAAATGCATCCGCAACTTCTACTCCAACAGTTTCTTTTCTCGCAATTCCCGACTGTGGAATTCTCTTCCACATGACTGCTTCCCCCGACGGCTACAATCTCCAGGAGTTTAAATGTAAGGTCAATAGACACCTCCTAACAAACTAACTTCCATTCTTTCAAACACACTAACTTCCATTCTTTCAAACACTCTTCCCACCCACCCAACTATATATCACCCCCCTTCTGACATTTCCTATATCTAACCACTCTTCCTATTTACCTCACCCCTATTTAGCCCCAAGCGCAATAATGGCATTGGAATGCCTTGCTTGGGGTGAAATGATTAAAAAAAAGTACATTCGGAAAGTGTGAAATTGACAATTATTTGTTTGATTTCAGCTTGCCTGCATGTTGGTGTAAAGATTGTATGACTTATAGGAAGTATGCTTATTTCTTTCTGATCACGTGAAAACCTGATGATATTGTCGGATACTGCCCAGACAGTAATATGACCCTAAACCCTAGACCAGACAAGAAAGTGCAGTGACCTTCTTCCACCCATATCTGCGAAAAAATCCATATTTGGGCATCACGAGTCACGTGCCAAAACCTTGGCGCGAAAATAAAGGATATTTTCATTTAGTTCCATATTCGGGCTTGATTTGAACGGACGAACACGAAGGCTCGCGAAAATCAGCTGTAGATTTGGTTGCATAAAACCTGTAGGAACCAAATAAAGTTTTGGAGAAGACGTTGATTCAAAGAAACCAAACCCCAGAACACTAAAGAAAACACAACGTCACAAAAAGGAAGAAATTTCAACAGAAAGTCTCAATCCCTAGAAAAGGGGAAAAAACAGAAAGAAAAAGAAGAAAACATCCAACACGTCTCAACCCCGAGACGAGACGAGAAAGAAAGAAAACAAAAAACAAAAATCTATATCGCTAACAAATTTTCTACCCAGCGAGAAGAAAAAGAGTGTCCGAAAGCATCAAAGAAAAAGGAACTTCTAAGATACGAAACAAAAAGACATTGAAAGTAAAGAAAAAGGTAGAAAGAAATCATTAAAGAAAACAGAACGACTCAGAGACCTTGAAAGAAAAGGAAAACAAATACTCTTTTCAAACAACAGATAAGTAGTTTGTTTGCCCTTTAATGTGTTTTTACATGTGCTCTTTTAAATGCATGCTAGTGACTTCAAACCATTTATCGAAACAATATTTATTTTCATGGCAGGATAAACCCATCCCCTGTGTCATTTATTTTTGAAACATTTATTTTTTTATTATTGTTTTGATTTGTCCCATTTCTCATATTTTGAAATCTGTTTCATAACCGATATGTATATTTTGTGAATAAAGTCTTTATTACTGTGTATTCGCCTTCTATCATCTGTCACCATTTGGTTCACTCACTAAAACAATTCCATTTAGCCCTGCCGCGTTCGACCAATCAAACAGTTTTTATGTGTTGCGGTCCCGTCTTCCACTGCTACTATAAAGTTATATATAGTAAAATTTTCCTTTTCATTTATTAATTAAAAATAAATGTACTGTTCTTTTGCTGGCCCATAATAAAAAGTATACAAATACCTTTTTGTCTAGAAATTATTAATAATTTAGAATTTACCCAGAATGATTACAATCAGTAACTGTTAACACACTCACACACACACACACACACACACACACACACACACACACACAAGAAACACAAATTATGAACAATTATTTTAATAGGTAACATTTTTATTTCTATTTTGAGTTTAAAAAATCTTTCCAAGTCTTTCCGACTTGCAGCTAATCTCGCTTCTACTGATTAATTTTAGAAAAGCTTGTACGTGTATTGCAATTGAACATCGATTGCTATATATATATTCCTTGGGTAATTAAGATTGCCGATTTTTAGTGCTCTTAAATAGAATCTTATAATTATTCCAGATTTTATATTGTTTCAGTGGTGAGAATAAAAATGAACAAGAGAATTCTTTTACTAGATTTCCTGTAAACCTCAGACTGAGAATATCATTAGTTAATTGCAGCATGACAGCTACATATATAGAACTTATAATAGACTTTAAGGGAGCTTTACAAAAAATTCGTCAACAAGAATTCTATTTGAGAGCACAAAGAATCTGCAGCACACAATATTTACGTGAAGAAATGTGCATGGAAAACTCCATTAAGCACTCAAAAATAATCTTATATATATATTTTTTTCTTTCCAAAAAATCAACATTTTCATTATTGTAGGTAGGGCTGAGGAAGTGAAGAACCAAATAAGCGCTGGTGTGACCGATAGAAAGGGAGAGGCGAAATAAAAGATGACATTGTTGATATAAGAATTTTATAAATGTTTTTTTTTAAAGGGAGAGAATCCTAGTTCTTTCTTCTTCATTGTTGCTCTCTCTTCCGCTCTCTCGAAGAAAGAAAATAAAGGATCGACGGAAAGAGGAAAAAATTATCGTGAAATTTTTGAAAAAGTGTCACTCATGTAAGGATGTAATTGTAATTAACGCTGACAGGTGAAAGTATAGAGTCAACAAAATCGCGTCTCCAGGCTTCCAGCATGGATAGAATTTTACGCGAGTGATCAAAGCCAGATAACCAAAGTTGACGTTAAATTTTAATGGAGAGACATTCCGATCACTTACCACCACACATCATATTGAAACAGTTTCAACAAAAACACAGCAGAGTATTTACATTATTGAGTGAAAGTTTCAGATCAATATTTTATCGATGGCACTTTTTCAAAATACGGAATTACTTATTCACACACACACACACACACACACACACACACACACACACACACACACATATATATATATATATATGTATTCAGGCAACAAATGTTCGTTTAATAGGTTTTGTGAAATATAAGTTATTTTTTGCCTATTATGTGTTCATATATTTATCATACAAATTGTATGTCAGTATATTCAAGAGTTCAAAATTACGGCTAAATTTAACGTCACAAATCAAATTATATTTTTTCACAAAGCTGTATTGAATTTGTAATGTAATCTTAGACATGAACCTTGAGTCAATTGATGTTTAAATTTATTCAACATCACGTAAACCTGATGTATTTATAATTTTCAGTTTTTAAGTCATTTAGTTGAGTTTTAAAAATCAAAATTTCCTTTTTATAAACAAATTTGGGAATCTACTTCTTATAAAAAGATATAATGAAAAATGTCTTTTTTAATAATGTTTTGATGGAAATGACATTTTGAGAAAGATTTTCAAGAAAATGACTCTTTTTTAAAGACAAAAAGCGATCGGTACTTTTTAAGAAAGAGCAAATGAAAGTCATGCTTGAGAATGTACTTTTTTATGAACGATTTGTTAGAAAACCTACTTTTTATGAAAGCTATAGAAAATGTCCTTTTACACCAGTCTCATAAAACTAAACTGTCAAGGTGTTGACATCTTTGTACAGATTTCTATATAAATTGTACTCATTATTATTTGTAGTAGTAGTAGTAGTACTAGTAGTAGTATTAGTAGTTGTTTTAGTAACGGTTGTGGTTCTGAAGAAACCAGCTTTTCAAATCAAGTTAAGGTTAATTTCTTTCGAGGTTCAAACTTTTTATTCATTATATCGTACTCGCGTAGTAGGAAATTAGATTCCTGGCTCCCAACTTTCATCTCTCATCTCCCGATAATTTATAACAAAATCTTTGAGAGAATTCAACAAGACTGTTTTGAGAAAATTATGTAACGTCGAAAGAATTGATTTAAGTTTCCTGGGGGTATATGAAACGTTTCAAGATGCTATAGACTCTAAGAGCTATTAAGAAGCGGTATCTTTCATTTCTTTCTAATGAGATCAAATGCTACTACCAGTTTCTTGATTCCCTGCTACGGATGTTATTCAAACATTTAAATAGAACATCAATTATCGTATGTTGTCTTCCTAATTTCTGCTTTTTTTTCTTTCTATTCACTAAAATCTTCTTAATACTTCCAGTAACCACTTACGTATCCGTGGCATTATCGCCTTGCTTTGGATGACATAATTCAAAATATTTAATTGTTCATTTGTTAAAAAAGAAAGAAAACAGCATCGTCTGTTCAAAATTCCTCACAAGGACATTTGCTTCATAATTTTGACGTCTGCACTTCACATATTTACCCAAGAATAAACATTTTATGAAGGTGAATTTAGAATTTCAATAATGTTTGTTCATCAATTAATAAACACCCCCAATCTTATAAGGGTTTTTCTTACTTAACTTTTAATGAAAATTTCATAAACTGAATTCTCATCTTCTTTAGATCCTCGCCATTAATTTTTTTATTGAATGATGAACAGAATGAAAGAAATTAGGTGAATAAATTTTATTCTTTCTCAATTTAATATCAACAAAAAGATCCATGGTGCAAGGGAAATCACTCTGTAGGTAATAATTTTAATTTTAAATTCGAAAGGAAAGCAGAGAGAAAGAGACAGAGACAAAGAGAGAGACCGACATAGAGAGAGAGAGAGAGAGAGAGAGAGAGAGAGAGAGAGCACGTGTGTGTGTGTGTGTGTGTGTGTGTGTGTGTGTGTGTGTGTGTGTGTGTGTGTGCTGTAATAATTTATTATTAAAGAAAGTTTTCTTCTTATGTATAACAAAATGGAGAATGTCTGCTCCGCTTTAGAAATGAAATAATGAAAAATATCACACCAGGTGGGAAAAAATTAAGCAGATCTCTTGTTTCTCAAACATGATGAAAAATTTTATTTTAACAAAGATATGCTTGAAAATGTATTTTTTATAATATACAAAATGGAAAAATGTGTCTTTTACGAAAGACCAAATGCAGAATGTCCTTTTACATAAAGATATGTTAGAAAATCGATTTTAACGTAATAATTTTTCCAAATTTATTATTTTTCAAAGACAAAATCGTAATCGGAATCGTGATTTTTATTAAATACATTATGAAATCTCCCTTTCATAAAAGACTAAATGGGAAAATTTTATTTCACGAAAAATAGAACGGAAAATATTCTCTTAACTAAAAGACATCATAGAAAATGAATACGTCAATTTGCACGAAAATATCTTTTCATGAATGATAGAATCGGAAATGTGATTTTGTGAACGGCAATGAAAAATGTCCTTTTAAATAAAGACATAGTTGAAAATGACATTTTTTATGAAAGACATACTTAAAAATGTACTTTTACTGAAAGACAAAATAGGAAATGTGCGTTTACGAAAGAAAAAAATAAATGTCTTTTTAAGTAAAAGACATGATTGGAAATGTCTTTTTTTATGTAATGTTTGCTTTAAAATCTCCTTTTAGAATGAATCGCAAATGTGCTTTTTCTGAAAGGCATGATAGAAATGTCTATTTAAATAAAGACATGATAGAAATTACCTTTTTACTTACTAGTTGTTTGAAAATGTACATTTGAAAGACAAAATCGGAAATGTGTTTTCATAAAGGATATATTGAAAATGGTCTTTTTTATGAAAAAAATACTTGTACGAAAATAACATTTTCATGAAATACTTAACGAGGAAAGTTCTTTTTACGAATAAAATATCAGAAAAAAAATCTCTTAACTAATAGGCATGATGTGTAATGACTTTTCTACGTTCTACGCGCTCCAGAATGTTCTTTTTGAAAGATGGAATCGGAAACTTGATTTTTCTGAAAGACATAATGTAAAGTGTTTTCATAAACGCATTATGCCAAATGGCATTTTTAAGCAATATTTACATGAAAACCACTTTTTCATTTGCAATTTCTAAACAGGAAATTATAAAGCAAATAGTACATAGAGATATTTGCAATCATATCTTTTACTTTAAAGGACATTTACCATTTTTCATTTCTGTTGTGGATCTTCGTCGCCAATTTATTGTGGAGTTGTGGCGTAACTTCGCCGCAAAGTTGTAGTGACCGGTTTGTACCGGAAGTAAAACACAGAACAAGGAGGAAAGTTCAAACAGTGTATTAGTATAACAAGAAACAAGATATCCCAAAGAAGTGTTAATAAATAGTCATAAGTAAATCCGAAGTATTATTACGCTGCTTAACTAGTAGCTGTCGTTAACTGCTTCTGCTATCTGCTGTACGTAACTGCTTGTACTTGACTGATCCGTTACTGCTCTTCAAAAGTCACGCAGTCATAGCAAGAGGAAGAGTTCATTCCTCGTAGGAGGGTGCCATAATACCCACTCCTAAAATTCAACTTCGCAGTAATCTACAGAAATATTTTTTCAGATGCCTACTGGCATTCTGCTGTCCAGAATCTAAGTCTTGTCCTTTATTTTTTTAACAGTTCATTCAGTGGAGCACATAATCCACGATGAGTAGTTATACACAATAATTTCGAACTTCTCTCTTTAATAGGAATTTGTAAATAAGCGTCGTTAAGATCAATTTTGGAGAAAAATTTCCCCCTATTAAGCTTTGCAAAAATGTTTTCGGAACTAGGAAGAGAGTAGTGATAATCCTTCAGAACAGCATTCAGTCCTGTCAAAAAGTCAGCGCAAACGCGTATGTGTTTGGATTTCTTTTTTACATAGAATGCAGCCTATTCACTGTACTCTACTTTTGATAGAACACCAGTTTTTTTTTTAATCTATTATTAATTTTTTCTAAGGAGGCAAAAGGCACATTTTGCTTCATTTTGAATACTGGCTGAACGTTTTCTTTAAGTTCAATTTTAGCCTTCATTTTGGTACGTCAGCTTAAACCACCAGAAAAAATTCCTGGACAGGCTTCCTTTAATTCATTTTTTAATTTATCAGCTTCGGCATTCCAACTTTCAATTTTTTGGCAGTACGAATTTATAGGTAAGCCCAAAGCTGAAATTGTGTCATCCAATCAGTACCAAATAGGTTATTCATATTTTTCATGACATACAATTTCAATTTACGAGACTTACCCTTGAAAGTTGCGTTGACAATTAATTCTCCCTCGAATTTAATTTTTTCTCCAGTGACAGATCTCGCCATTTTACTGGATTTTATCATGGTTGGCTTACCCAATTTTTTCCATGTTTGCAAGTTAATTATAGTCAAGTCAGACCCCCGAATCTAATTGAAATTCAACACATTGTTGAATATTTTTGCGTGTACGAATTTCCTGGTATTCGCACCGTCTAATTCGCCCGACCGTGTATTTTTGATGCAACTATTTGTTTTGGTTTTATTTTTAGCTCGGCAATACGAACTTTTGTGTCCAACTCGGTTACATGTATAGCTTTTTCTTTACTTCGTTAGGTTTCCAAGACTTTGATTGTTTCTGTTTGCAGCGCACTTTTTTATACCAATACCCGATTCTTCAACGTTTTTAAAATCTTGCTTTATACTTACGTACATTTGGTATTCTTCGGCAATTTGCTGAAGAGTTATATTTGGTTTTGTTGTGGATTCTTGTTTAAAAAAACCACACAATATAATAATAACAAAAACAGATATAAGAGGAAAATATAAGTATAAAGAATATAAGAATAAAAGATATACAACCTGTACACGGTTAGTAGATTCAAAAATACTTGTTAGTAGGAGTCAGATATATACAAGAAGTAAGTCCGGGTAATAGTCTATATTCTTGCTGACCAACGAGCGGCGGTTCAACTGCTCTGACAAACAATAACTCTAACAACAGCAACCCAGTTTGTGTAGGAAGGATTATTTTGTATACCATGGAAGAGTCCATAGAGTGTGGGAAAAGGGGTGACTCCCAAACACCCCGCTAGCTTCTTTTTAGGAAGGGTTGATATTTTTTTCGTTTTGGATCTATAATCAAAGGCTCTGTGAACTTCCGTTTCTTGTTGGTTCTTTTGATTTCCGTGTTAGGTTTTGGTTTCTGGATGTCAAAAGCTTCGAAGATTTCCTCCATAGATTCTCCTTTGAAGTGACTTTGGTATCACGACCCTTTCATTATACAGTAGTACATTGTCACAAATTGACAAACTATCTGCCGTCTCTGTCTTCAATTTTTTTCTTTGTCGTGTTAATAAATTCATTCACTTCTGCGTTTCTTCTTATCTCCAGCATTGTAACCGGTAGTTCTTTAACCGTGTTACTTAGTACTTTGCTGATTTCATCCGCGGCTCTCAGCGCTGCTAGCACTGAGTTTTCCAAGAGTAGTCCATCTCCGTGCCCTATTTTTTTTCGATGGTAAATATTCTAGTTTAAAATTGTAGTTTATTAGTATTGTGCCCCACCTCAGGCGTCTATTCGCGGTATATACAGGTAGTCCTTTCATAGTCCAAATATGGCAAGAAGCGCCTATGGTCCGTTTGTAGTGTAACTTATCTACTGTATATATATTTATGAAATCGAGTTACGGCTAAAATAATTCCCAAAGCTTCTTTTTCTTGTCACTCCAGTGCTGACAGTCGATATTTAAAATATCCTCGTATCGCCAGTAATACTCTCCGAAATTTTTATCTTCCTCAACTGAGTATTTAAAAATTTCAATCGCATTCCACACCGAATCTTGTGAAAATGTCTCCTCCTTCTCCGTGTTCCTATCCTATTTAGAAAACCACACAATATAATAATAACAAAAAAAGATATGAGAGGAAAAATGTAAGTATACTGAATAAAAGATATACACCCGGTAAACGGTTAGTAGATTCAGGAATACTTGTTAGTAGGAGTTACATATATGCAAGAAGTAAGTCCGGGTAATAGTCTATATTCTTGCTGACCAATGAACGGCGGTTCAACTGCTCTGACAAACACCAACTTTAACAACAACAACCCAGTCTGTGTAGGGAGGATTATTTGTATACCATTGAATATAGAGTGTGTGAAAAAGAGGTGACTCCCCAACACTTTCCTTCGCTGCGTAGTATGTAATTCCCCAGAGTTACATACACACGGTTTTGAATTCAAAATCTTTCTTTTCTTAGGCTGGCTGCCAGCCATGGCTGAAAAACTCAATCTGCTCTGCTATTAAGACATAACTGGGAGTAAGGAAGAGGTTGAGTCATGCCTTTCTTAAGGATATTTGCGAGTAATTGAATGTAATGAACTCAAGTAGAATTTAAACTCTGCAATCCGATTCTCCATTCAAACCTGCTATCCATTAAACCACCCACACACCCAAACCAAGAGAAAACCGATTTTAAAGCAAATCAATGGACTCTTTTATTATTTTAGATCAACTGAAATGGTACCAGTTTATCACATGATATAATAAAATGAACTCTTTTAATAGAAAATTTGAAATTAAACTCCTGCGAGAAAAGAAAATCTCCTCTATGTATTTATTATGAAGTAAATAGACTGGTTGCCAGCCAAGGCTATAGAACCCAATCTGTCCTGTTATTTAACCCATAACTGGAAAGAAGAGACGGATTAATACCTTTCCTAAGGGTATTTGCGCGTAAGTGAATGCATTGAATTCAACTGGAATTCGAACTCGGCTCTCCGATGTCTCGTTCCGAGCCGATATTCTCTGCACCACAACGCATATCCACTTTGTAGAATGTACTTTCCCTGTAAAAATTAGGGAAAGTACATTTGTAAAATGTACTTTCCCTAATTTTTATAAATAAAACAATTTCCAACCTGTCTTTTGTAAAAACGAAATCTTAATTTGGTCTTGCATACAAAGCATATATCCCATTTTATCTTTTATAAAATGAGAATTTTCTACCTAGTCTTTCATAAAATGTTCATTTTTCATCATTTCTTTATTTTAAAGGACGTTTTACTTTATGTTTTTACAATAAATAGATTCCCAACATGCCATTCATAAAAAGGTCATTTTCAGACATTTTTCTTCGTAAATTTAACATTTTCATTTGGTCTTTCTTAGAAATAATTACATTTCCCATTTACTTCTTTCATAAAAAATTCATTTTCTGGCATGTCTTTCGTAAAATGTCATTTCGCCCGCTGTCTTTATTTAAAAGGCCATTTTCAATTATCTTCCATAAAAAAATTCCAACTTTTAATCATCAGTTAAATCGATAAATTTTAAATATTCAAGCAACAATTTAATTTGAGGTTTTAAATCATCTTTTAATCTAACGATTGCCCAAAACGCCTACGTTGATAGTAAGGTTTAAGTGGTTAATACCTTTTCTGAAACAGAATCCTATCGGATGATTCTGAAGATGTTTTATGCGAATTCCATTATATCCGCCAAAATGATAATTATATATGTGAGGTATCTGATTCTACCATTAATTAGGATCTCACAGATTTGTAATAAATACCCAGAAACATTTCTTTTGAACCTGAAATGTTATTAACATTTGATGTAACATTGAATACTTTTTCTTTGTAGTTTTTTTTATTGAAATCGGTGGAGTCTATGTCCATGAGTTTTATATGCCCGTTTGTCATACGTGACCATCAGTCATGTTTTGGTTTTTAAATGTCGCCAAACGCCGTAATTTTTTAATGTTTTTTCTGACCAAATACTGATTTATTTCAGACAACAAAATATTTCCTGCGTGGATTTGAAATATCAATATGTATATTTTATTAAAAATGATAATTTGATATTAAGGTTACTTCGATGTATAGTTATGTTAAATAATTAACGATTAGATAGAGGGTATGTAAACATTTGAAAGGCATTGAAAAGGACAATTAAAAATAATTTATTTATGCGATGCCATTTTACCGTAGTCAACAAGCTTAATTTTTTCCTTCTTTAAATTGTGGTTGATGTCGTTTACTAAATTGTTTGAATTTTCACGATAACCAATACATTTTTACGACTATTTCAGATAAAACTAAATATATCCGTACATATCACCTTGCGTACAGTTTTATATAAAATATATTTGTCATAAAATCTATACAAACTGCATTTTAAATTTTACAATAATTGTAAAATTACTATATTAGTTGTGACTGACAAATTAACAACATTTTATTTATCAATACTTACCACAGGCATTTCGAAAATTTCGGAAACGGATTTCATATCAAATATTCTTTGCTGGCTCCTGTAGTAATTGTACAGTTGTAACCTTTTTTTTAGATGGCTGGTATTAATTTAAAGTGATTTTCAAGATGAGAAAAGATTTCTCTAAAATTGGAGAATTTATTTATTTTGTCGAGAAGAGTAGCCGAAATGTTAAACGGTGGAAGATACAGATGCGATGTTTACTGAGTACAGAATTATTTTTAAGTGAATTCATCAATGGGTTTTGACGATGCGTGACCCTGGGTCGAAATGAGGCCTTGACAATATCCTGTGTACTGGGTTACTGGGACAGTTGATAAGAGCAGGCAGAAAATATATAGGGATGTGAAGTCCAAATGGATAAATGTAATTGTTTATATTTCAAGATGGTAAGGACTATACAATGAGAAAAATGAAAACTCTTTCCTACACCGTTCTGAGTGCTGTTTAACGAAATCAGAATGCAAGACGAGATTTAGAGTGTTGGCTCCCGTGTCTTGAAAAAGGAGGTTGAGAAATACGGTTGGTTTGAAAAACTCTCTTGCTGCTAGAAATAAGAGGAAGACGATCAGAGAGAGATACTGCCAAATTCAACTAACTGATCGTCCCGTAGAAATAATACAACACGAATATTCTACTGAATACCAGTCAACTGATATTTCTTTTCTGTCACGTTGACTTGCTTGTAATCTTGTAATTATTCGATATATATCAAATATATATATATAAATTCAGCAATTTATAAATGTGCAACTTCCAAACACTCACTAAATTAGTGACCAGGGGTACGATATTGGTTACTAGTGGGTGCGAGGATACAGAATTATTGAGGTTGGTTTATTAAGGAAACTCGAGTGTAGTCTTGATGTAAATCGAGACATCAAATCACACCTCATGAATTTGAGAAACAATCGTTGAACCCAAATGAGCTTCACCGATGATCGTCTGGAGCAATTCTGGGCTTCTCTGTTAGAAACATCATGTACTAGCAAAAATCCCTCACTGTGCTGGTGCAATTCGCCACTACATACATGTGCGAAACTGGATTTTCCTGCCTGCTTCACATCAAAATCTAGGGCAAAAATTGATTGACAGTAGCATTCAGCATCGCATTACTATGAATTGATGTCATAAACAGAAAACAACAGTAACAAAGTCACTGAGTTTGTACAATATATGGTGTGTACAAACACACCATGCATTGTACAAACACACCATGCATTGTACAAACACACCATACATTGTACAAACACACATTTTATTTTGTTGCTAATATGAAAGTAATACGAGATTTAGTAATGCATTATTTTGTTGTCAGTTATGTGAATAAAGACATTTTCATTGGGGAGAATTAGTGATCTAATCCCTTAAATGGTGAAACAGACTCACATTGTTATCATGACATCGACTCAGAAATCTCTTGTTATTTGATAAATTTAGTGGATATTGTCACAAAGCCACAAGTATGAATCAAGGGAAAATCGAATTCACTTCTCATTAGTAATGGTCAACCGAATAGTTTGTTAATAGTTAAAATTTTCAAACTTTGTCAATAGTTTAAACTTTTTCAAACTTTTTGTTGATTGCCGATTGACGTCTATGCATTTTATAGAATTCATCTGATATATCTACAATACCAGTGTGGAACAAGGAAAATATTTTTGTCATCACAAAAGATGACAATACTGTTTTCATTTTTCTATCAACAATGTCGTTTGCTTTTTCCTTTTATGATTAGTCAAATTAGTTTTACTTAAAATAATAAAATATATTCTAATGAAAATTTAAAAAATAATAACAATTCTTGTAAAAATTCATTAATCATCGAAAATTTTTTCTCTTACGACAATAGTGTCATTAAGATATCTATTTGATAAAAAGTAATTAAAAGCATTTCTAAATAAAATAATATTTTAGTTTTATTGCATTTTTTTATTTTACAATTCAGCTGCAAATTTTCTGTAACTGGTGTTTTTGTTTTAAATAATATATTGATGATTTAAATTATCCAAGAGGTTTTGCTTCTAACTGATAAGAGAGTTAAACTTAATTTCTCAAAATTTCATGAAATTAATTAATAGGGGTCTGAAATATGTAAAAAAATATTTTTTACAAAGATTTCCTTAAAAAAGACATTTTTAAAAACATTCATTCATTTTTTAATAAGTCCTGACAGTTTAATTAAAATCCGACAATTACTTGGTTTTTGTAAGAATTTCGAAATCAGTGTGCTTTTACCACAAAAAAGACACCAAATTTTTCTATATTACTTTGTGGTCTCCTGTTGACGTTAGAAAAAATATTCTTAGCCAAAATTTCGAGCGTTCTAAAAAGAATTAAAAAATATAATTAAATAATCAAAACATACTTTTGTCTTTCCTCTTAATAATAACATAATGATTTTGACTTTGGGTCATATTTTCATCATAGTATGCTCTTTTTCAGCGAATTGTAATAAGAGTCGAAAGAAAAAAATCGACGAGGTCAGATTAAGTGGTGCTGCGCAATTAATAAATTGCAGCTGTTATCAGTGATGACACTGCAGTACGTACAAAATTGTGCATGTATATAGAAAGAGAAACAGACAAATTGTTGAACGATTATTAGCATATTAAGATAAGGTTATTAAATGTCTAGTTTACATGTAAAATCATTTACATAATCTGAAAAACTGTAACGAAATACTTTTAGTTGTGTTTGCAATTTTCATATTTAAATATGTATTTTATGTTCTTGTTTTAGTAAACGTAGAAAATGGGCAAAATGGAGAAAAATATTAACACTTTGAATGATTTTATAATTAATGAGCAAGCGTTAATGATATTTGAGAAACAAGAAAATATATTGGACAAGGAAAGTTTAATATCTCTCTGTACATCACACTTTGTGCTTTGGCTGTCACCTATAGTAAGGTATTAATTTTGCTTATCAAATAAAGTAGATTTTATTGTTAGTACGACAATATTTTTGTTAGTGTTTAAAATCCTTGATGGATTTGTGCTAAAATATAGTAACTATCACGGTATTCAGGTCTTTAAATATTCACTATTACTTTTTTCAATACTTCTCATGTGTATGAACGTTTGTTACTTTGCCATTCTAATATTTGTAGGTTTTATGAAATTTCATATGCAGATCTTTGATTCATTTTTACGGTTTTGCTTATCTTAACATTAAAAACTTTAAGTAATTGCGTTAATATATGTCCTCTGTGTAAGTATAGCACCAGAAAAAAAAGCACACTCGTATATGAAGAAAGTTTTATTCTATGCTGATAAAAAAAAAATTCTCCATACATCTTCATATATGTTTGATAGAATAGGGTTTTTGAAATTCGATAACTTGTAATCTTCAGAGAAAAATGTTGCTGACCCTATAACATAAATTCAGTTCAGAAATGCGGTTTTAGGTGAAATAAACAAACCCCTTCCTTTGTCTCAGCGACAAAATTGGACTACATTTCTTTCGATGGAGGTTTGAAGTATTTCCTGCAACGAAGAAAAACTTTATAAAAATTAATAAAAAAGAAAATGTTTTCTCGCCGCTGTAATCTTTTGTTCGTGAAATATTTTAACAATTCTATACTATTTTTCCAGAAAAAGCCATCGGTAAGCATCTAAATACATAAAATGACTCCAGTTCTGAAAAGTTTTACATCACTAATTTCCAGTCATTTCATCACTAAAATAACCAAGAAAAAAGAAACGAGAAAGAACATGTGAAGATTTACTTCCATTTATTTTATAAATAGCATTAATTAATAAAAAAAATCAGTTCAATTAATAAATTTTCTATTATTTCTTTAGAAACAGAATTATTAGTAATTGAATAATTATAGTGTGTTTCGAAATACATTCAGTCCTTCAGTTATTGTACATATGGAAATGCTATAAGCTCGAGAAACTATTTCCACTCTTCTATCAAAAGCTGTGAATATAACTCATAATGATGATTTAAAGTAGGCATCTCCACTTCTTCTCTGAAATAATAGCAGAGCATGATAAAAAAGCCCCAAACTGAATAAAAACAAAATTTCATCGTCAGAATGTTTTTTATTATTAAGTGGAAAGACCAAAGTATTTTCAAAATTATTTTATTATTTTATTAATCCTTTCTAGCACGTTAGAAATTTTTGTTAAAATCTCGTTTCTTTCGTGTCAGTAGTCTAATATTCACGATTAGTGTTTATGCGCATTTTTTATGGTGAAAAATACATTGATTTGGAAATTCTTGCAAAAATCAAATGACTGTCAGATTTTAATGAAACTTTCAGGACTTATTTACAAATGAATGAAATTATATTTGAATGTTTTTAGAAAATCTTGGTATTTTTTTACTTACTAAATTTTGATATATCTCAAGAAATTAAATTTCTATTTGAAATGTATTTTGTTTGAACTTCTCAAAGGAATTAAATAATTCATATTTTTTCAAACTGATTTCCCGAAAATCTGCTATGAATCGTAAAATAAATAATTTAATAAAACTGTGTCATTATTTTACAGAACAACAGAAAATTCACTCGACTTGGCAAGCTACAAATAATTATGAGTAATGTTTAACAAGCTTGTCTGGCTAGAACCTGTTACTTGTATCTTGTTGTTCTCCCTTTTCACTCTACTCTCACGTAACTCTCTTCCCACTAGTATTCCCACCCTTCTCTTACCCATTCTCTGACATCCTCTAAAACCTGTTCCTCTTTCTATTCACTCTTCTCTTATGTAACCTTTCGCTCTCCCCTTATGTGGCAATACTGTCTTGCTTGGGGTGAAACAATTAAAAAAAAAATTAAGGACACTGTTGAAAAATAAATTTTTAAAAGAACTGATTTCATGAAAAAAAAAATTTAAATTTGAAAAAGTATTGTTTTAAATTTTTAAAAATTCTGCATTACTTTCATGCGATCATATGATACTATTAAGTAAAAACTATATTTATTAATCAAAAATTGAAAAGCTTAATACAATCATGTTGCACCATTCTTTTTATTTTTCATGTATATAAAATATTATATTACGTCCCCTTTGTTGAAAGTATGATTGACCATATACGACATTATCAGAAAATAAGAGTGATGACTACAGTAAATTTAAAATCAATACTCCTAAAATCAGATTATGGAGAATATTTAACAAGAATTTTAAAGATTACTGAGTACTCTAATATTGTATAAAATGGGGCTCACCCGTCATTTTCCTAAATTATGTTTCAACAAACAAAATCTGCGTAGAAATCTGTCAATACTTTTCCTTTCAGTACTTGTTACGTGATTGAAGAATGAAAGGATCTAACGTAATCACCGATACTATTAAAAATCTATTTATTTGTTATTTTACACTTAAAGTACATATTTTTTCAAATCAGATTAATTATACTTTAAATCAGTTAATGTTCCTCAAATAAAGTTCAAGAAAAGTATATTTTATTTTTGTAAAATTTTTAAAACATAGAATTAACTTTGTTTTAAACAAAAGTGTGAAGATGGCCGATTTCAATTGAAAGTGGCCAAAAAATTCTAATCAATATAATTTCTATTTGAAATATACAAGAGTATTTTGCTTACTATAAATAGTAAATTGAATCATTTAGCTAAAAAGCTAAAAAGAAATCTATACCTAATTTAAAGAAAAAGAAGCTCGTCAGAACTGTTGCCGTGAAAAGATGTGTAGAAATGACAGAGGGAAGTCACGTCACGTCGGTGAGAAAGTGACTGCAGTCGAGATGATAAAGCAGAACTGATTACATTGCAGATCCTTCTTTGGATTTTTTCAAGAACCCAGAGATATATAGTGGCAGCACCCGACCAAATATGGCAACAGTATTCAATGCACGGATGAAGAGTAGATTATTAATAAATGTGCAAGATGGATTCTAGCCCCACATAGTTAAAAAGTAAAGACAGGGTAAAAACTGTTTCTCTCCCAAAATTTTATCTTTTGCCACAATTTTTCTCTTTAAATGGTGAATATTCGGTCAATTAAAAAAAGAAGAATTAACCGGAAAACAATCGTAAATGGAGAATCTGTAAGTACAATTACTTCATGTATATCTAACTGAATTTCGCAGTTATAAAATGAATAAAAAAATAAAATTAAACAAAGAAATAAAAATAAACATAAAATAATCGAATAAATATAATAAATATACACATACACACTTGTGCAAATTAACTGAAACAAAACGAATAATGTCTTCCCAGGATCTTTCACACTTTCCCTGATTGCATGTACGTCGTCTCTTGGTGTTGTTCTCTTCCGACTGCATTTCCCTTTACGCATTGGATTGATGGAGCCAGCTTGATTCTTTGCTTTGATGACACAACTGAAGGCTGGAAGGCTGACACCAGCAATAGCCGCGATCTCTCTGTAAGGCTTGCCAGTGATTTTCGTGCAGTGTTATAATTTTCGTAGGCTTCCTTGGTCTAATTTCTATTGCAGACAATTCAGACAACAGTACCTGACAATCGTGTCTGGGCTTGATAAATATTTGATGCAATCATAAATGATGCAGTATATTGCAAGGTCAAACAAATTTAATCACTTCGCAGGTATAAAATGAATAAAGAAAAAGTTAAGCAAAGAAATAAAAATAAACATGAATAGATAACAAATATGAATGTATATGCATGTATGCATGTGTGGTACATACACACAAAACACACATATTTTTCCAGTATTCTTACATGTTTCCATTTTGCTTTTACAGTCCTTATCTCTAGCAAAAAGGAAACTTGTAAGAATACTGGAAAAATTAAATAAAAATTAATAAAATTTTTCTTTGTAGGTCGTTTGCAACCATATATATATATATATATATATATATATATATATATATATATATTGTAATAGTTGTTACAATGGTTTATAAATTCATAGTATCACTACAAAAAATTTTCGCGATTCGAAGCTACCTAGCTTCGAATCGCGAAAACGCCTGGGCTATACGCCGGGCTATACAGGTAGTACTTTGTAAACCACTCATAATATATGAACTATTACCAAGCATATGAACTACTACCAAGACAGACTAAAAAACATCATTTTATCATTTAAGTATTAATGAATTTATTTATGAATATAAAAACACAGATTCGTATGTGCATGTGTTTGAGTGCATAAGTTTGTATGCATATATGTGTGAACATACATTTAAATGTTTACCTTAGCATTTAATGATAAAATATAATAAAAATATTCAAGTAAAAAATTATATACGCCTACATTTTTCAAACTCAAGAACGCCCTAGAAAGTTCAAGAATTAATAAAAGTAGTGACTGTCAATGTCGAAATAACCACAAATTGGAGTACACAAACACTACTATCGCCCAGTTCACACTCCTCTCACCTCTATTGAACAGGTATAGAGGCTCATTGTTCCCTGTTTAGGAAAGGGTTTCTGGGTCTCTTCCTCTTCTCAAACCTCAGTAGTAGTGTTTCCATGATTTTCCTCCGATATACACGGTTGGTGGTAACGTCTCTTCACTGTGAGGGTACGGATTGGCAGTTTACTGGTTGCTGCTTCCTACTGGTAATTAGGAGCCTTAACTTTTGCTAATCAGCAATTGCATAATATCGGCGTTCTTGCAGTGTCATGTTGCACATGGATAGGTGTCCCTGCAAGTGCTTCCGGTGGACAATCCAGGGGTCACACTTTGTTGCAGTCCGCACCAGCACCCTTCCAGCGCATGTTGCAGTCAATGACCGTCTGCCTCCTCTACTCGTGGTCTCTCCTCACCAACAATAAATATGAACAACAGTATATTAAAATAAATAAATAAACCAGGCAAAGTAAAATCACCTAAACCTTTCAACATCTCCTGTACGAACATCCGTGGTATTCGTACAAACTTTTGTAGCATAAAATCTTTTCTCCACGAAAAGTCCCCTGACATCCTAGCGCCCCTCAGTTTCCTCCTCTGACTTCTTGATTCCTGGCTACCTTTCCTTCTTAAAAAAGTACTCCACTGTCCATAGGCATGGTCTCGGAATTTACGTCAGTGAACAACTCCCTCTAGCTAGGGTGACAATCCCCTGACTACTCATACATGTGTCTCTGTCTTTCACTTTTCAAGTCGGTTAGCTATCGTGGACCGAGCATGTGAGCAATGACGAGGTGTTGGAAAGAATGGAAACGAAAAAGAAATTAATATTGAGCATCAGAAAGAGACAACTGAAGTTCCTGGGACATGCAATGAGGAAAAAGGGCTTGGATAATCTGATACTAACAGGCCAGATAGAAGAAAAAAGAGACAGAGGAAAGCAGCGGATAGCATATTTGAAGGGCCTAAACAGGTCGATGACAGAATGGGGGCTGCGAGACGTTACAGGAGAAAGCGTGCTAAGAGCCATCAGGGATAGGGAGACGTGGAAGGCCATGATCGCCTACGTCCTGAAAGAACAGGGCACATAGAAGAAGATCTTTTCTTTCTGCACCGTTCTCCTTCCTCTCCCGACTGCTCCTGGCTAGACAATACATCTGACAGTATAAATAACGCTACTTTGTCCCACCCATTCGCTAACATATTTGTGTTCGGAGATCTTAACGCCCACTATACCAAGTGGATAGAAGACTCTGTCGCTGATTCTGATGGCATTCATGCGATGAACTTTGTTATTTCTCAATCTCGTATGCAAGTGGTGGATTTCCCACGCGCTTCCAAGTATCCCTTTAGGACACGATTCTCTGCTAGATCTCTGCTTCACCTCTGTTCCTGACTCCTGCCAAGTATGGCAGTTTTCCCCTTTCGGTAACTCCAATCATGCTGTTTCTATTAATATCTCTTTTCCCTCTCACTCCCACCATGAGCCTCCTACCAACAGAATTTCCTACTACTACCAAAGAACAGATTCGTTCCACTATTTCCTATGCGACGTCCCTTGGTAAAAAGTGTCCAGTCTCTCTGTTAAGGACTGCGCCTCTGAGGTCTCTTTCTGGGTGAAAGCTGGCAATAGCAAATCCTCCATCCCTCCCTTAATCAAAAAACATAAAAAATGAAATAAAATAAGGAAGATAGACATTTAGATTTACTAAGTTTTAACTTAGTTAAAGTCCGAATGCAAGAGAAACTTCTAAAAGTTAAAAAAAAAAACATGTGACGACAAACGTTCAATTATGGATAAGAGAGACATGAAAGCAGATTTAAGGAAAAATATATACATAAAGAAATTCAAAAATACGTCAAAATGACTTATATTTAAAAAGTTCAATCCTAAATGAAATCTAACGCCAGTTCTGACTGGACACGGATGAAATGGTAGGATTTTAGAAAGGAGGACAAGAAAAAACAATAAATAATCTCACAGCCCAAAATTTGAATGGCTAGCAAGGTAAAAATGCTTTGCAATTTCAACAGAGATTTTTCTTTTTGGACAGAAACCATAATCGACAAAGCAAGTGAAAATTCAAATTACTACCGTCTACCCTATATATGACCCACTGGCTAGAAGTGTGGGGTAGGAGGATACCGGATGTGTATAAATTGGTTTAACGTAGTTTACTTTTTGCACACAGAGAACAAGTGAGAATTGAATTCAATACACAATGACAAGGAGCTTAAATTTACACAAAGGAAATGAAAGAAGATGAATATACTTCTCTTTGGATTTCAACAAAGAGTGAAAGGAGAGAAGCAACCTGCGAAAATTGTAGCTTGTTTACCTATGAAACATACGGTCATTCTTGTACGCTCCTGATGAAATGGTTATTTTTTTTTAATTCCGAACTATTTCCGAAGAATTACTTGGTTTTACTGGAAACAGTACTTGTACATGCCAATTATTTCCTTCATCAGGGTGAGTTCATATTTGAGAAAGTCTTTCAAATCCCAGTGAACAGTAGAACAATTTTTAAGCCATATGCGTCTTGATATTCTTGCGTGTACTTTATTCATTTTACAGATATTTAACAAAATGTATCTAACTTTTCTTCTCTTCATTTTGGTGCCTATTTACACTTATATATATATATATATATATATATATATATATATATATATTATAATCATATCACCCCGAACAAGGCATTTTACTGCCACTGTTTTGCAGTGAGGAAGAAAGTATGAGAAAGCGTGACAGGTTATAGAGGGTGTCAGGAAGAGGCTAAGAGAGGTATGAGAATACTGATGAGAGTGCAGTGGACAAAGAAAGAAGTATGAGAGAGAGGATGCAGGTTAGTGAGATAGAAGATGACTATTGACTTTACATTTAAATTCTTGGAGATTGTAGATGTCGGGGAAGCAAGTAAACGGAAGTAAATTCAACAGGAGGGAAGTGCAAAAAAAGAATCTCATGGAGTAGAATTTGCGTTTACATTTTATTAGTTTTACAGTAAAAGGGTGGGACCTAGTTGCTAATCTTGTGACTCGAGGAAATTCATAAATATGAGGTAACAGTGAGCTACGTTCATCAGAGCCGAAGCCGTGAAAGTATTTGTAAAAGAGACACAGGGAAGCCATATTGCTCCGGTAAGAAAGTGACTGTATCTGAGCTGCCAAGTCAGAATCGATCACATTACAGATTTTTCGTTAAATTTGGTCAAGGACACCTAGGTGGATGGCAGAAGCAACCGACCAGATATGGCAGCAATATTCAATGCACGGGTAGATGCTAGATTTATATATTTGCAGGATTGTTTCAGCAGGGAAAAACTTTCTGGCTCTACACAGAGAACCGACTTTCTTAGCAGCGTATTTAGCTATGGATTCTATATAGTCATTCCACTTGAGGTGTGTTGTGAGAGTTAACCCGAGGAGGCGCAGTGTTTTGCTTTCAGGGAGACTAGTCTGATCCGTGCTAATGGTGGGTAGGAGCGATTGTTTGTGATGGTTAATAGATAGCAGCTTCGTTTTGGAAGCATTAAAATTCACGAGCCATTTCTTACCCCAGTCCGCCACGGACTGGAGGTCTTTTTCAAGCTCAGTAGCAAGTTTGTTTTGTCAGCCTCGGTAGATTTTTGATCGATGTGAGAGTAAATCTTAGTGTCGTCATCGTATATGCTTACTTCGGATCTTATTACATCTGGGGGATCATTAATGTACATAAGGAAAAGCATAGGACCTAGAATAGAGCCTTGATAGACACCCGCATTCGTATGATAGTATTGGGAGGCATGTCCATTCAGTACTACTTTTATTGCGTGATTTGAAAGGAGTGACTGGATAAGGTCAAACAATTGTCCAGTTACGCCATAGCTTCGCAGCTTGTGCAGAAGGTCAGTATGCCAGACTCTATCTAACGCTTTGGAGATATCTAGGGCAACAGTTCGGGCTTCGCCGTTCTTGTCGAGAGCCTGGTGTATATACTCAGTGATGGTTGTGAGCATATCAGCAGTAGACCTGGTGAAGCGGAAACCATACTGTTTGCAAGAGTGTGGACTGTGATATGTTGAACCACCTCGGCGTTGATGAGGGCTTCGAACACTTTGCCAAAAATCGGTAGGAGACTGATAGGGCGAAAATTGGAAGGGTCAGAGGGTTCACCAGTGTTTTTATATATTAAAATCACGGTGGAGGACTTCCAGCAGGCAGGAAAGCAAGAAGTAGAGAGGCAGTAGTTATAGAGTTTGGAGAGAAAAGAGGAGAGTTCAGGGGGAACATTTCTTCAGTACAATGACTGGGATTTATGGTGGTCAAGCTTTGAAATTTGAATGCTTAAAATTTAGATTTTATAAGCGTCCTATTTTATCGGAAAACTTTTTTATTTAAGCTTTAACGATGTTATGTAAACTCACGTTTGCTTTTAGGAGAGGTTAGGATATTCCTGATAAAATAACATATTTTTTTTTACCTCGGCTATGTATTCCTAATTAGCATATTGCTTCTCAGTATTTTCTGAATATGAATTCAAACAAGAATGAGATTATCTGTATTATTTGCATAATCACTACTACTACTACTAGTGCAACATATCTAATAGCCATGACATCAAACAGTAACCAATAAAATTTTTTATCTTCGTTTAGTTTAGACGTGTCATATATAAGTTGTTCGTATGTTCAGAGCTTCGCATTGCTGTTGAGTACAACGTCAAGAAATGGCACTTTTTACTTTGGTCATTGCATTTATTCTTACAGTCACATTGATTTTCTTCACCTGGATAAGACAAAACAGATCGATTGTCTCGAAATATGATATCAATAAAAAGCTACTTCACTTAAACGACTATCCGATTATCGGCGCATCATTTAGACTGATGGGCGACGGTGAAAGTACATTTGTTTCTATTTTTATCTCTTTCTACTTTTATAATTTCAAGTTTGTTTTTTGTTTTTTTGTTTTTTTGTTTTTGTTTTTTTGTTTTTTTTAATATAATCTATTTTATTTTTAAATTCCGGATATTTAAGCAGCATTTTGATTTAAGGTTATAAAATTATTTTATTCGGAGAACGAAAGTTTAAAATCTCTACATTGTTGCGAATAAATGTTTTGTTTCTTAACACTTCTGAAATAGAATCCGATCGAATGATATCGAAAATATTTACATGAATGCTATGTTTTCTAACAAATGTCATTCTATATATTTGATGGCGTATCAGAAAAACCCTTTTCCCCCAAGTTTAATATTTTTTTATTAAATACGAAAAGAAAAGAGCCCTGTTTTAAACTAGAACAAATAGATAATTATAGTAACATTTGAACATCGAATAATTTTTACCTAATATTTTTTGCTGAAATGAGTTGGGGCCTTCTATGTCCATGCACCATATGTGCCACCAAATATTTTAATTGTTTTTATGTATACCTTTTGTACTATCGAGATGATTTATTTCAGATTTCGATTAGAAATATGATAAGGATATTTTATTAATAATGGCAATTTGTTTTTGTTTTTTAAATTCAGTCTAATGTGTAGCAATATTCAGCATGTAATAATTAAAATGGCTAGCACATACATTCCTGATCAAAAATTTAAGACCACTTAAAAATTTTAAAAATATTTTTTTTACAGATAGATTTTAAACTCCTACCACTTAAGGTTACCAATACTACAATCTAAAAGGTTATGGAAACAAAAAGCTACATTCCAAACATTTTATTTAGTAATTTACATTTTTATAAAATGAGGCGATTTACGCATGATCAAAATTATAAGACCAGGGGTATAAATTGTTAGATCTATGGTAATTCCAATGTTTTTAGTTCAGTTAGGAATTAGCAATCACTGCGTAAAGGTGTTACCATGCCTAAAGCAAGCAAACTTACCAAAGTTGAGCGTTCTCGAATTCTAGAATTCCATAAGCAAGGTTTGTCACAGCAGGCGATCGCAGCTAAGGTAAATTTCAGTAAAACTGTGATTTGCAACTTTCTAAAGAACAGTGAGAATTATGGAAAAGCAAAATCCTCTGGTAGGCCCCCCAAAATTTCTCCTGCATTGAGTAAGAGAATAAGACGGGTTGTTATGAACAAGGGGGACTTTCTTCTAGTCAAATTAAGTCAGTCACAGATGCTGATTGCAGTCCCGTAACCATCAGATGACACTTACGACATAAAGGCATGGTAAATAAAAAGCGTAAACAAATTTCTCGGCTACTTCCATGTCACAAGGTGGACCGCTTAAAGTTTGGTTGTGAATACCAAACATGGGGCGTTGAGAAGTGGAAGAAAGTCCTGTTTTCTGTTGAGAAAAAATTCAATCTAGATGGTCCTGATGGCTTCCAGCGATATTGGCATAACAAAAACATGCCTCCTGAAATTTTCTCCACACGTCATAGTGGTGGAGGGTCCCTAATGGTATGGGGTGCCTTTTCTTACAGAGGGACGATGGAGCTCCAGGTGGTGCAGGGTTGTTAAACAGTGGCTGGTTATGTTAGCATGCTTCAAAAAGCATCATTGATGATGGAGGGTTATCGTTTGTGTGGGGATGGTTGGTTATTCCAACAGAATAATGCTGCAATCCACGCTGCAGGACGGACCTTGACCTTTCTACAAGAAAATGGAGTCCATCTCTTGGGACATCCTGCATGCTCACCAGACTTGAACCCAATTGAAAATGTTTGAGGATGGATGACAAGAGATGTTTATCGAAATGGCAAACAATATTCAACAAAAAATGAACTTCGTGAAGCCATCTTCAGAAGCTGGAGCAACATCCTCCGCACCTTAATAGAAATGCTTATTTCTAGCATGCCTGACAGAATTTCTGAAGTTATCAAAAGCAGTGGAGGTAGAACCCATTATTAAATTTGGTTGTTGAATGTTTTCATACACTTTTCATACACTTCTGTTCTGTATTCATTTTAAACAACGTAATTGTTTTTCTTAAATGCAACATTTCTTGGAAATTTAAAGTATCAGGAGAATTGGAATATTTTTCTTATGAACTTGAAATTGTGAAAAATTAAGTCGGATATTTATGATGAAGTTAAAAATTCGTAATTCTAATATATATCTTAATGTACGATTAATTAATTCATGTTTAATTAATCTATATTTAATAAATTCATATTTACTTAATTCTTATTTAGTTAATTCATATGTAATTCCTAAATTTTCATAATTTATTTAATTTGCAGTCCTCTTTTATTTCATGCCGACAAAAAACGCTAGGGAATCAATTAATATTTTTTCTCAGGTATGGTTTCTAAAATGATGAAACTAACCGACACTTACCGAAAGCATGGAATGTTTGTATTGCAGATGGGAATGGAACCGTGGTTAGTTATTTTTCAGGCTGACTATATTCAGGTAAGCCATTTACTTATAAATAAAATTAAAAAAATTGGACAACTGTCAAAATTTATCTGGTTCAGATAAATTCTATCATCTTCGCCATTTTTATTCACAACATGTGGTTTTGTATCTTCCGGTTTTCTTCGGGTGTCTATTATGTTGCTTTAAAATGTTGTCGAATTTTATTTGGGAAGTGCATTCCTTTTCACTAAACGTCACTTCCGGTGTTTGCTTCTGTGTGTATTGTCTTTTCTAATGTTTTTATTGAATTAAATAATTTGGGGTGAGGGAGTTGTTGGATGAATAGATCTTTAGAGTTTCTTTATAAATGACAATGATATTTTTATTGAGAATAATCAGGGAGCTAACCTCTTTACCAGTGTAACATATTCACATTATTATTATGACATCACTTTCATTTTTGATAAATTTATTGATATTGGCACAAAGCCACAAATATGAAGCATCTAATGAAGATAGAATTCGTTCCTCGTATTCAGCTAGACGAGCTCGGTACCTAGTGCTGAAACGTTCTACCAATTTTTTTATTATTGTAATAACTTTTCTATAAGTTTTTCAATTGATCTTCGGAGACATCTATGATGCCAGCTGAAAACAGGGAAAGATGGCAATAATGCATGTGTCGAATAAATGTGGTACTAATTCTCTTTTAAAGTAAAAAATCCATCGTACTAATATACGCAAAAGAATATTTTATGTTTTTGATAGTTTTACTTCTTGCTGTACCCATCTCTTAGTACTCTGGGACATTACAACGGCACTAGCAATGTAGGGTATATATATCTCTGTTTTATAGGATAAAAATAGTAAAAAGAAAAAGATTTTATTTTAAAACGCAGAATTTAAATTTCAATGCAAAAGAATGAATTTTTCGTTTAAACATTTAGAATATGAAGAATTAGTTTTCATTTTTTTTATTTTCAGCATGAACTATTAAATGATGAACAATCTAACTCTTTAACAACTTTCATCCTTTTCAACGCAATGTTCAAGAATGCTGCTATGAACTTTGCGATTCTCTTCAAATTCTATGAATTAACTATCTCTAAAACGTTTTCCTATTCCATGCGATGTACAATAATGCTACTGTGATCTTTGCAATTTATGAACAATCTAATTCTTTTACAATTTTTTTCTTATTGCATGCAATAGAAAGAATGCTATTGTGATCTTTGCATACATTTTGACCACAATTATTACAGATTGTCTTTACATTAGAATCATGTACTTCAAATTTAGACAAATATTAAGATAAAAGCCATAAATTCATTGAGAGATACCGCGTAAAAATTAGATTTCCATTAATTTTTCGCAAGGAATTAAAGAGAAATATTTTGAAGTGGTGTTCAAACATCGTACCTTACTGAGTGTTAAATATCGAAATTTAAGTTATTGGGAAAAAAAGTATCATAACTATCCCACCCAGAAATGATATCTTTCACTGCCAACTATGTGGTTGATAGCTTTCATTATGATATTGTTTTCTTTTTTTTTCTTTTTTTTTTTCGTGATCTTGCCATCAAGTTTACAGTCATGAGTTTTTCGTTGTTTTAATACAAATAACAGGTATCTTGCAAGAATGAAATATCGTGCTGGCAACGCATAAATGAAGCATTTGAAAAGCCACACAAGTGTCCAGTATCCAAACTAGGTGTTCTTATACTGATTTTTGAAGTAGAGTAATGGATAGCAACTTGAATTAAAGAATCAGATAGCCGAGTTCGAATTCCAGTTGAGTTCATTACAATCACTAACGTTTTAATACACTCGCGAATGTTATGAATCCATAAGAAATGGTTTGTTTACACAGACGGCACAAGAATACTAAGTTTCATGACTCATTGTTTCGGTATAAATGTTGACGTTGTTTTTTTCTCAGTCGGTTGTCAGATTCCCCAACAAATTTTTGGACATTTTTTTATTTGGTACTTACAATGTTTACCAAGCAAAAATTTCACAAATTGCGCACTTATTCTTTTATTTTGAGATCTTCAGACTTCAATAGATAAAAATGTATATAAATATTTAAATAGGCTTTAATAATGTTGGCGTTTGAAGCCAGATTATTTTAACTCTGGCAGTCAACTTGTTAAGTTCTGTGCAGGGGTTTTCTTTTGGTATTGATAGTTTCTCTTCATGTTTTGATCGATTGAAATGTACTTTTTGTGATGTTTTGAATACTAGTAGAGCGTTATTTTCCGATCCTCTGCGTGTTGAGTGCAGCGGGACTTCGAGTGAACATATTTCTGTTTTTTTTTTAACTTTCAGCACTCCATTCCTATTGTTAAACAAGGTGGGATTGATAGTGGGAGAGATATACAGGGCATTTACAGCGAAATGTTTTCAGTAATTTGATTTGCATAGAATTTTAATGTTTTCTGATAGGTAGATTGTGGATAGATAAATGTTTTTATTGCGCTTTGCTCTGATAATTTATATTACAAAACAATGTTGCGTCAATCATCATTAGGAACTCGACTAAAAGCTCCTTAGCCGTGAAGAAGAAAACAAATAAAATCCTTATAAGGTTGAGATATTTCAAGCGGAAACATTATGGAATTTGCTGAAGTTCTTTACTGTGATGCACTTTTCACTAATCCTTATGTAACAACCCTGTGGAGGTCCGAACAGTTTCTCCGGTGGCCGTTCTCCACGCTATGATGTTGCCGAGGGTTGATTGAAAAAGTCGGAGTCTCAAGCTGGGGGTACAAGATAAACTATAAGGAACGAACTTCCACAACTTGGATGAGTTTAATCGATGCTTTATTTCGTTCAGAGTTAGTCTTGCAGTTGGGGCAGGCGATGTGACACTCAGCTCTAACTCTAATTAATGGAGATCAAATGCTGAACCGACCGACTCAGACGAACGGAGTTTCCCTACTTTAAGCACACGCCCGGCTGAACTGAACTGAACTGAACTGAACTGATCGGCTCGGAAAAATCACTTGTATTTATATTGAAATAATTGGAAGTCTACTAGAGACCACCAGGCTAAAACAAAACTAAAAGATAAGCATTGGCGACTGTAAGTCCGAAATTTCAAGGTACTTAAATTTTGCTTCCTTTGATGTGTAAACATCCCGGCAGACATCCCGTATTTTCCAGGAATTTTATCTTAATAAAGCTTCGTGTGAAGGCTGCCGGATGTTTTTATAGCCCTGACACTTTACCAGTTTATTGCTTGGAGAAAGGGAAACTTCTATTATCTTTTCTTAATGTATGGTCAAGATACAGTAAAGACAGTTTTTGACCTGGTCACTCAAAAATCTATTTCCTAAACTTTATCTTTTATCACATCCAATCACTTAGTCAAATATTTTAAATTTACTTATAAAAAAAAGCGTTTATTTATTTATTTTCCTTTTCTTTTTTCACTTTTGTTAAACGAAACACATGTTTTTAAACTATTTTTCTATTCTTAACCATTTTCTATTCTTACTCTATTATAATAAAATACATATTTTACAAATCCACCTTAATATACGCCTAGTTATCGTGTCACACTTGAAATCACGGGGTAAACCATTGTTAAATATAAAGGACAATATAAAATGGTTTCGAATTATATATTCTTAATGCAATCTTGCCATATTCTTGGCAAACAAAACCATCAATGCTAAAAGCAACATCTATTTTTAACAGCAAATAATGATTTTATTTCAGAAAATTCTCAGCAGTAGCGAACATTTGGACAAAGATAAGGGTTATGGATTTTTGCGTCCGTGGCTGGGATTTGGGCTTCTAACAAGGTAAAGAATACAAATAACACATTTGTATAAGAGTTTTTGAGAAATAAGGTTTTATGATGACTTAATTAAATGAATTAGTTGCATAATTAAATTTGATTATATCTAACTTTGTGATTATATCTAACTTTGTGTTTGTGACAAACATTTCATTTCAATATTTGCTTTATATAATGATTACATTTTTATTAGATATGTAGTAGAGTAATGGATAGCAACTTGAATTAAAGAATCAGATAGCCGAGTTCGAATTCCAGTTGAGTTCATTACAATCACTAACGTTTTAATACACTCGGGAATGTTATGAATCCATTTCTTCTCTCTTCTCTGGGTAAATAACAAGATAGACTGAGTTTTAAGGATTTGGATGGCAACCGGTCTAGAAGAAGAAACATACAGCCTGGAGGGTTGATCTCCTTCAGACTATCTTTCCAAAGGAAGCACTACTGTGACAGTAATACATGTACTGTCCATACGGCCATAATGGGTTACGGGTCTCGTGATCGTTATATTCTTACTTTGTGCAACATGGATGCTGTTGATATATATCTTTCGATATAAGTACATATATATGCTTTCTCTGTTTGAATTCATATTTACAGAGAGACAGAGTGAAACGCAAAGTATTGATGTTTTTCGTTTGAAAGCAAAACGTAAAATATATTTCTTGATATAAAGAAATTTCAAGAAACATTTTTACTCTTTGTTTTTGAAATTTTCTTGATATTTAAATGTGTTTTATATTTTTGCTTTTAGCACAGGCCAAAAATGGATAAAAAGAAGAAAGATGCTGACACCTTCCTTTCATTATAACATTCTGAAAGATTTTACCGTCATATTTAATGAACAAGCATTAATTATGTGTGAGAAACTAGAAGAACGTGTTGGACAAGGAGAATTTAATATCTCACCGTATTTCACGCTTTGTGCTTTGGATATCATCTGTGGTAAGACATTCATTTTGATTACGAATTTAAATTCAGTTTTTGTACATAGAGATTTCATAAAAACATCGTGGATTTTACAATTAATATAACATTTTACTATTAGTATGTCATGAAGAAAGGTTACGACCCTATCATTAAGTATAGCAATTCAGAGTTTTACATGCTTAATCATCATGATTCTGAGATTTTTTTTCGGTCACTTGTATGTTTCATGAAATTTTATACGTAGACCTTTGATTCGATTTTTCCGTTTTGCTTAGCTGAATCGTTAAAAATCCTTCGAGTGGTTCCATTAAAATCTATTCTTTGTGTTATTATCCCACTTTAAGTGAAATTCTTACATGAAAACGTCTTGAGATTCACAGAACACAACTTACAATATTTTCGTTGATACTTGTTGAATGTATTGATTATGTATTTTTCATGAAATTTAATATGAGAACGTTTGATTCAATTTTATATTTTGAAAAGGTTAATATTTAAAAATCTTTCAAGCAATCCATTTAAAATTTTTCCTCTGTTTTATTATCTCACAATGAGTGATATTTTACATGAAAATATCTTAAGATTCACAGAATTTCATTTACGATTCTTTAATGATTGCTTATTAAAGTTGTTGGTAAAATGACAATAAATAACCAAAGTTGCTGGAAAAGAGAAATACTCTCCTTCATATAATGTTCATATCTATTTCATCGTTTAATCCATTAATGACTGTCGTTCCTAAAATGAACAGCGGACATAGCTGTGACTTAACATTAATACAGGACTTTTATAAACCCATAATTAATACCTGATTTTTTCATTTTATTTTCATAGAAATGTATGATTTTTATTTTAGTCTTTACTGTAATAGAATAACTTATTCTTCGTTCGTTATGATTTGTCTGCATGTACGTGCGGGTATCCAGTCTGTGCTGAGAATTAATTACCTGTGACTGGGTCACTTAATTTACACACAAGCAAGCACAATCAGAATAAGTTTGAAATAAGATATTGAAATAAGATATTCTTCTCCAACTCAGACTAGATAACCTTGAGTGATAAATAATATCATTAATTTGAAGACAAGGAAGATAAAAGAAGTCAGCAAGAAAAGATCAGCTTATGAATAGTTTAAATTAGACAAATTCTGTCAAACTCTCTTTGAGTAAATGTGTCTATGATTGTGAAAAAATAAACAGCTATTCTTTCTCTCATGAGAGAGATTTAGTATCTTGTCGGTAATTATCACTCTATTGTTACATTTTTACAAAACTAAATTCGGAAAGCACAGCATGCAAATGAGATACACGCATAAATAGAGCAAACCTTGGGCAACAAGGGGAGGAGAAATCACGTAGCTTTCTAAGAGATTTGCACAACACAGCTGATATTCTATCTGACGACGATCCAGGTTATGTGGAGACTTTGCAGCGCTGGCTAGAGTAAAGAAACTGAAAGACAGACGAAACGAAGGGGAACAAAACCAGATTACTGATATTTTCCTTACAACAGCTGGATGTGAATCAGTAAAAAAAGTTTCGACAATGACTTACCCAAAAACTTAGAAGATCTAGCTTTCGAAGAAATCGTCGAAATAATAAAAAAAGAATATTAACACCAAAGATAAGGTTAGTCATCGCTGAAAGAACAAAGTTTCTAGAGATGAGACAACAACCGAATGAGTCTATCATACTCTTTTTACACTGATTTAAAAGAAAAAGACAAGCACCACGAATTCAAAAAACTTGGCAGTGGGGAAATGAACGCAGAACATGAGCTAATCCAGTCACCCATGATAGAAGACATGCATGACTCCTCATTTAAACAAAAGACTTTGGAAAAGCTACAAGGTATTAATTTGAATTTAGAAACCGATATGGAATCCGTGCAGCAGCTAGAACTGATAAAGTCGTTCAACCAACAACAGGACAAGATATATAGCACAAACAAATACGAAGTTCAATGCCAAACAGCGTTTAAGAAAATAAATAAATGCTCATTTTTTCGGTGAAACATACCTAATCTACAAAAAAAAATTACTTTCAGAAGATATGCAAATACAAAAGGAAATTTGGAGAAATTGAAGACACGCGAATTGCTACAAAAAAGCGAAAATATTAACAGTTAATATACTGACGAAAGTCATGTAAAAATAAATTTGAAATATTTTCAAACGCAGGTAGATATCGGCAGTGACGTTACTCTAATGGATTTTCGGCAAGACATGGGAAAGCCGATGTTAAAAAAAAGTCTACCTTATATTTATAACAATTCGATGGGACCACAGTTTGAGCACTTTCGAGGGAAAACTTGAAACAAAGAATCATTTCGAAATCATACCTATAACAGCATGTACGAAAGAACGCAAATTGCAAGGAATAGACGTGTTAAGAGTCGATACATCGACATTGATTTGATTGTATCTGAAGAACAAAAAAAAAATTACTGAAGGATTATAAAGCGTGCATTCACTTGAACGTTAATCAACATCCAAGATTTATTAAATCAAGGAAATTACCGATACATATTTTACCTGTAGTAGTGGCAAAGTGATAACGAATGATTCAGCAGGTCATTTTGGAAAAGGTAACTCATGCGGGGAGCAATTTGGTTTCACAAATAGTTGCTATAAAAAAGCCGTTGGGGACATTAGAATATGTGGTGACTACAAAATTGTGGTTAACAATCAGATATGTTCGGATTAATTTCCTCTACCAAGTATCAAAAACGCGAGTCATGAATTATCAAACATGAAGCATTTTCCAAAGATTGACTTAAATCAGCATACAACCGAATTGAAAAAGATAACAAACACATTTAAGGAGGTTACTGCAATAAATACACCGTTTACATTATAAAGATGGACTCGCCTGCCGTTTGGAATTAAAACGGCAAGTCATATTTTTCAGAGGATATTTATTTCGTATAGAATACAAAATACATGGCCAAATAGGTATGGTTGAGATTGCTTTACACTGTCTATCCTATACCCAGCTAATCATTCATATTGCAATTTTTTTTCATTCACCACAAAAATTCGTCCATCATCTTGCAATCCAACATATAACACAATACCACATATTCGCAGGGGGAACAAAACCCATGCCATAAAAAATTATTTATATATAATATATTACAAAAATGTTTAAAAATTTAATGATATGAAAATTGAGAGGTGGGAGGGGATGAATAACCCAAAAACAAAGTAAAATAAAACAAAGTATTCAAACTAAAATTAAAGAAATGTTAGTAAAACCCGTCCACCCCACATAAAATTCAGTGTGGCTGCTGTTATCCACCAAACGTCAAAATCAAGTAGCACACTCGTTAACGGAAAGGGAAAGAATAAAATAATGGAATTAAAAAAAAAAAAAAACATGATCCAGTCAAGATGAAAAAGTGGGTCCGAAAACAAACTAGGAAGATTGGGAATCTCGACTTGGATCATAAAAAAAAGCCGGGAACAGGCTAGGGACAACATTTGCTCACATTAACTAGATACACAAAAGCAAGTCTAACCTAACCATGGAAGGGTTTGCAGAAAATCGCCCTGTCGTTCCATAAAGGACTTCAAGAAAGAAACTCAAGACTGGCCCAGTTCACGCAAAGCAGATTTGCTACAGTTATCCATCTTTTTTGGTATGGGTGGGGCCATACCGGAACCAGTTGTTGAACACCACCGTCAAAATCGGTACAAAGATGTACTACAGCCTCAAGTACAATTCATAGGGTACACCATTAAGTCCCGGAAACTTTCCACTGCCGATCCTCTTCAATGCCGAGGGAACTTCACCGTCCGTGATCTCACCCTCGCTGCTTGCTGCTTCACTCGGCGCAAGCCGTAGAAAGTCTGTCAAATAGCTGCAAAACTCGTTTTCACAGAGACCAGACTCCTTGGAAAAGCTGCTCACGAGATGCCGCTGAAACGCCTCGCGCATATTGTCGGTCGATCTCAGAGTACACCCCTTCAGCGTTTTGACAGTTCGAATATATCAATCACCACCTAGAAGGATCTCTTCCTTGTGCAGTTCTGCGCCCATGACCATGGCTTCGTTAGACATCTTGTTTAACCTATTCCTAATTAATTGACCCCGCTACAGAAGAATAGCCAACCATTCCAAGGCCTGCTTAATTAATGCTCTCTCTAGGGGATCCCCCTAATTCCGCCCGAGATAGACTATCTTTGCCTTGTTAGCCTTAGTTATGGTGAGTCGACAGCTAGTCAACGGTGAAAAACCTAATGCTATCCGTAAGCCTCTCCCACCACCTGGGTAGATGGGCCACTTGAGTGCCCACATCTTTATTTCTCCGCCCCCAGGGTGATCGACCCGGTATCTATCGACGAGATCAAACTCTATCATATCAACCAGGCTACGATCGCCAGACCTACCGCTAGCTCCCCGCCCCCTATCTAGCTTGGGGTCAAGGATAGCATTTCAGTCTTCCACTAAGACTAGGCGCAAAGAATTCACCAGAAACGGCCCCAACTGATGAAAAAACTAAACATTTTTCTCCCGGTCGTTGGGCGCATAAACTGCAACAATATGAGACGAATTGTTCACAATAATATTTGCCACGATCAACCGCCCCATCCCCGCGCCGATATGGACAAGGTTCACTCCCGCACCAAGGGTACGGTTAACCAACAAGTAAACACCAATGGCTCGCTGGTCCCCGTATGCTGAATAGACAAAATGTCACTAGACAGCACACGAGCATCAACTTCGCAAACACAGTGTGTCTCCTGTATCGCATCACGCCTACTCTGAAGTACAAGAGATCACAAATCAGGTGAGTAGCCTTACCCTGATATCTCAGGCCCCTTGCATTCAAGCTGACTAGCTTGATAAACATTTTTTAAAGTATGACCTTTTATTCACATACTGGACGGAGTTCTGCTGCAGCCTAAAACCCACGAATTGTTCTAGACTGCCATACCGATTTTGGACGTAATGCGCCCGTCTAAGATAATACCGTAGGGTAAGTTAACTTTAAGCCCTATTTAAGTAAGGGTAGAGAATAACTGATACCCTCCCTGCACAGGGCAATGATAATTTGTTCAGTTCAGGAGACTCCACTTTGACCATCCTGATCTCTGGAAATGCCTTCTTTACCCCTACACTGAGTTTCCCTCCAGTATTTCGAATGAGGGTGATTACTCTGGAGTGCCTGGGAAATTTCTTGGGTACATTTAAAAAGAGGTCTTAAGAGATCCCTCTTTTGGAAAGAGAGGTCCCATTCAAAGGCCTCCCTGTCCACTCGATAGTTTTACCGTTTTAGGGTATCGTGTTTTTTTCCTTTCAAGGGGAGGGATGGAGGAAGGAGTAGACGGAGCTCTATAGGGGGAAGAAAATAGACCCCTTAACTTTACCGGTGTCTGCTGACATTTACTGGCGTAGCAGGAGTGGTTGTGCCTTGACATCTACCAGGGCATTTCCGCTCTGCTCCGACCAGTTTTCTTATCTTTTTCGGTGACTTTCTTGCTTTCATCTTCTTCTTCCCGCCCTCTTTTGAGTGATACTCTAATACTATACTTGTAACGTCTGCGCTTAAACTCTTTAATTTCATTTATTATTATTATTATTATTATTATTTTTTCAATAGGAGAAAATAAGTTTGCCTATCGGCCGGTCTACATTCCTTCCTGGTCTATTGAACAAGATTAGAGTTTTAGCTGGTGTTTCCTGTAAAGGATTTCCGATTCCTTCTAAAGTCTTTTCATTCTTTTTGACCCCAAATACTCCATTGCGTCTAAGTGGCATTATAACCTTGCTTTGGAGTGAATTGATCAATAAAAGCCGAAAATTGGTATTATTTTAATTCATTTTTTTTCACTCCTCTTCTATTTAAACTAATACATTTTCTAATACATACTGCAAGTGAGATTTGAAATTTGATCAACTTCCCATCATTGAAACAATAAGCTATGGAATTGTTTTTTTTATTATTATTACCGAATTTTACGATGAGCATCGGTGAGTTAAACAGATTAAGAAAAATGATACGTTGCGAAATAAAAAAAAATGTAATTTATTGTATCAAACATGTGAAATTTTGCGAAAAATATTTGTAGGTTTTATAACTACATTTTTTTTCGAAGATGAGGTTTTTTTCTTATGACAAAAATAATATAAAAACGAATAAAAACAAGCAATTAAATAAATTAAAGATATAAAATACGTTTCTCGTTTGCTTTATTTCTTATTTTCAAAATGTTTCAAAAATTGTATTTTGTTTTCTTTACAGAAACAGCCATGGGTAAACATCTAAATACACAGAAGGACTCCAGTTCTCAATATGTAAAAGCTTTACATGAGTAAGTCTCAGTCATTTGATCAATAAAATCGAAAAATATATGAGAATAGATGAAGAACTTGTCACTATTTAAGTCTATTTATCTTACAAATAGAAGACTTGCAATTGTTTTATTTATTAACCATGTCTTCACTCATTAAAGAAGTTTTGTTTCATTGTAAAATGGCACATTTCATTAAACTAATAATGCCCACCGTTCCTTCAAAATGAGAATTTGGGAGTTAATAAGTTATAGGATATTATAAATATATTGATGCATTATGAAATGTGATTTTATTGTAGAAGTATTATACTTATCTTATCAGAAAGTCATAATTAGTACTGGATTTTAATTTTTGTTATATATTAAATATTGATATCATAAAGCAGCAACCAAAATATAAGCCCATATATACTGGTGACTAAAAAACATTGATAATGTCAGATCTTCAATTGTTCTTAATGTCACAACAATAAAAAATACGCCAACGTGACAAATCGTCTATTTTTTAGTGCTGAAGCTAAAGTCTTAAATTTAACTTTAGATATAAAAGGCAACTTCATAATTTTCTCAGATCCACTATCTTTGAGCAAGAAAAACACAAATAATCTCTTTATAGTTAAACTAGTAAACAGGATCAATAGGATCTGCCTGAAAGATCTTGTATTTTTGTTGGCTACCTAATAGCAATATTGGCATCCGAAAAATCGAACAGTTGACATTTTTTTTTTTTATCATATCACCCCAAGCAAGGCGGTAACGCCACTGATGCGCAGGGGGCTACGTAAGGGTAAAAAGAATGGGAAAGAGCCGGAAACCACATCCTAAACAGGAAACAAGGGATGAGCCTCTTCACCTGTTCAATAGATGTGGGTAGAGTGTGAACCGGGCGATAGTTTAGTCTATCTACTCCAATTGAAAAAAAAATAAAAATAAAAAAGGAAAAGATTGGAAAAGAGAAAACCGGAAACCGCATCCAAAACAGGAAACAAGGGATGAGCCTCTTCACCTGTTCAATAGATGTGGGTGGAGTGTAAACCGGGCGATAGTTTAGTATATCTACTCCAATTGAAAAAAAAAAAGTAAAAGGAAAAGAGTGAAAAGATTGGAAAAGAGAAAACCGGAAACCGCATCCTAAACAGGAAACAAGGGATGAGCCTCTTCACCTGTTCAATAGATGTGGGTGGAGTGTAAACCGGGCGACAGTTTAGTCCATCTACTCCAATTGAAAAAAAATAAAAAAAAGTAAAAAAGGAAAAGAGTGAAAAGATTGGAAAAGAGAAAACTGAAACCGCATCCTAAACAGGAAACAAGGGATGAGCCTCTTCACCTGTTCAATAGATGTGGGTGGAGGTGAAAACTGAAAATGAACATTTCTAATTTGAAAATATCAGAAACATCTATAAACTCAAACATTCTAAACAAGTGTCAATAGTTATAGAACTATCACTTAAATAACAAACTTTACAAAATGAAACTCATTGATAAGAATAATTTGTTATAACAAGAATCAGGACATGATACATCTATATCATTCACTCATTTTTTCTAAAAATGAACATCCACTTGAATGCAAAGCATGTCAGGGAGCATATACTGTAAAACATTCTAACTGGTTGTAGTGATTTTTGCCCCTACAGGTCAAGAGTTTTATGACTTGGCTTGTCTAGAGGGCCTTTTCAAGAAGATAAAAGTAGAGACTATCCTAGCACACTCGAAAAAGATTGATATATATTCCGAATTATAACACTAAATAACACCGTTCTAAAGATATAATCGAAGAAGAATGGAACCAACGACCCAGTGGATTGATGACAAGACATATATTAAAAGATATGTTTTCAGCATTAAATAACCGATGAACGCAATGTGATGTTAAAACAAAGAAATCCATCAACCACTCAACATTTACGATGGGCATCAAGGCGTCAAAAACACAAGATTGCTTCACTATTGAAATGAATAAATGTTCATTTTTGAGAGATTTTTAAATAATTTATTCACTTTGTGATTTTTCAGTTGTTCGAATTATTACCATATTGAAATTTTGGCCAATTTACCTAAAACTTCCTAAAATCCAGTCTCAAATTACATTCAGAAAGGTTTTGGCATTATTTCTACTGCGGATTTATAGAGTTATGGAATAATATTTAGCTTCGTAGACTTTTATATCATCCTTAATGTGTTTTTTATCATTGAAAGATTATGAACCAGGGTTTTTTTTTTAAGAAAAATCAGCTTATTACGTATCATTTTTATTGACTTGTAAAACCTTAAATGGTGACACTCAATAGTTTGTTTTATCGTGTAGCATGTTTTATATATTTTGTTTTATGAAATATCATATTGTGAAATGCTTGTGACCTATTATACAAATTGTTCTGTTTAAAATATTTTGATTTTATAGGCAAAGTAAAAAAAACAGGACATATTTTCTGAAATTAAAAATTAATAAAAAAGAAATTTTACAGGGAAAAACAGGAAATGGAAGATTTATTTTAATTAGCAATTATTTCTTTTGTTTTATGAACAAATTCCCCTCATGCTTGTCAATAGAATTATTATCAACAATGATTTACGCTGTTTTACCCTATTTCAGGGTTGCTGATATCATAATTCATCGATACAAGTCTCCATGGGCGTGGCCGAATAAACTCTTCTATCTTTTTGGAAATGGTCGTAAATTCGACAAATGCCTCAACATCCTTCACAGTTTTACAAAAAGTGTAAGTTTTGAACACTTGCAAATTATCGATATAATTATTTAGACGTGTTTATTGTAGACGATTTACGAAGTCATGATTTCTTTAACAGATCTAAATGTTAATTGTTATTATCAAAATATGATTTTATTTTGAATGAAATGGACGTCAGATTGTGCTAGTTGTTATACTTTCTTTTATTTATAACTATGTTGTACATGTTTTGTGTATTTAAATAACTTTTAATTGGTTATTCCTTTTGTTGGGCTGTAATGATATACTCAGATGACGTGAAAGACGTTCAAGAATAAAAAGCAATTAATAAAGAATTGATATTTATTTCTCTCATTATTTATTTGATTCTTTTAGGTTATTGAAAAACGCCAGAAAGAATATAATGAAGACGAGGCAAAATTAATGGAGGAAGAAGCAAATGAAACCGACGAATCAATTGCTTTTACAAAGAAAAAAAAACGCGCGTTTTTGGACATGTTGCTTTACAATTGGCATCGAGGTGAATTAACGACAGAAGATATGCAGGAGGAAGTTGACACATTCATGTTTGCGGTAAAAAAAATCATAGAAAAAGTTCACAAAATCACTGACATTAACAAAAATTACTGAGAAAAATCGTTAAAGAAAAACAGTTTTTAGTATAAGAATTAAATTTTTCAACAAAATTTCAATGAAAATAATATACTTGAAAATATGCCAGTATTAGTTTTAAAACTGATAATTCGTTCAAAATTTAAAGTAAACAGATGCCATATGTTTAAGAATATATATATTTGGATGTGAACATTTCTTATGAAATAAATATCAACTTTTTACTTCAGGTAGCATAATGTTAAAATATGTTTTTTAAAAAATCCCTTTTCATAGAGTAATATATTAAGATATCAAAAAATGTTCATTTCGATTCGTAACACAATGAAATTCAGTTAAACTATTTATAGTGTACATAATTAACTATAACGAGAAAAATCCAATTCATGCCTAATGAACAATTGTTGTCTAATAGGAAAGCAAGCCTGTCTTTTGTATTCTGTTTAAATGCAGGGACATGATACAACATCAGTGAGCATAATGTGGGCAGTGTACACGATTGCTTCTCACCCTGAAGTCTACAAAAAAGTTAACAAGGAAATTGATGACATCTTTGGTAAGCAATTTACTTTTGATGAATCAGAAAGAAATTGTCTTTGAAACATTTTCTATTAACTAATATTATCTACTGATAAGGAAGCATTTGAACTCGGAAAATCATTCAATGTCAGCAGATGTCATTCCGAACGCAAAATATAATTTCTCATCAAATGAAATGTTTTTTGGGAAACGATTTCTTTATCATATAATATTATCTACTGATAAGAAAGAACCAGTATTTGAACTCAGAAATCATCCGATGTCAGCAGATGACATTCCCATCGCAAAATATCATTTCTCACCAAATTGAATTTTGGAGGGGAAAGGGTTTCTTTGTCAACACTGGTTATCGTCCTATCAGCCTCCTACCGAGTTTTGGCAGTGTTCGAGGCTATTATCAATGCTGAAATGGGTCACCATTTCACAACCCACAACCTCTACTCCGATAAACAGTATAGTTTCCGCTCACCGGGTTTAGGTTCTCGATAAGGACGGCGAAGCTGGTGCTGTTGCCCTAGATATCTCCAAGCATTTGACAAAGTTTGGCATGCTGGCCTTCTACGCAAGCTACAGGGCTATGGTATAACTGGACGTTTGTTTGATTTAATCCAGTCGTTCCTGTCAAATCGTCTAATGAAGGTAGTATTGAACGGGCATGCTTCTAGATACTATCACGCGAATGCGGGTATCCCTCAATGCTTTTTCTGATCTTCAACAATGATCTTCCTGATGTAATCAGATCCCAAGTAGGCATCTACGCTGATGACACAACCATTTACTCCCTCCTTGATAGGAAATCTGCCGATGTTGACAAAGCAAACCTCGCTACTGATCTTGAAAAGAACCTCCATCTGTGGTGGACTAGGGTAAAAAATGGCTCATAAATTTTAATGCTTCCAAAACGAAGCTGCTATCCGTCAACCACCATAGATAATCGCTCCTGCCCCCCCCCATCAACATCTAGTCTCTCTGAAAGTAAAACACTGCGCCTCCTCGGCCTAACTCTCTCAGCCGACCTCGTCGAATGACTACATTGAGCCCATAGACAAATCTTCTGATAGAAAGGTTGGTTCACTGTGTAGAGCCAGGAAATTTTTCTCGTCTGAATCCATCTAGCACATATATAAATCAACCATTCGATTGTGCATTGAATACTGCTGTCACATCTGGCTGGGTGCTCCTGCTATTCATCTCTTGACAAAATCCAAGGAAGAATCTGCAATGTAACCGATCCCACCTGGTAGTTCAACTCTAGTCACTGTCTTACCGATGTAATGTGGCTTCCCTGTGCCTCTTCTACAAATACTTTCACGGATTCTTCTCAGATGAGCTTAGTTCTCTGGCGCCTCCTCTGCGTGAATTATCTCGAGCTAGTAAACTAGAGACTAGTCTACCACCCTTTTACAGTGAAACCAATTAAAGATAACCGCAATTTCTACTCTATCAGTTTCTTTTTTCTCACTTCCCGACTGTGGAATTCGCTTCTGTATACTTGCTTCCCAGACAACTACAATCTCCAAGAATTTAAATGCAATGTCAACTGCCATCTCTTATCTCTTTGACTGATATTCTTTCAATGAGAGCCCTTGTATCTTAGTTTTTCCCTGTTCACTCTACTCTCATTAGCTCTCTTCACACTAGTGTCCTCGTCCGTCTCTTAACCATACTCTGAATCCCCTGTAACTTGATTCTCTTTCTCTTTACTCTCCTCTTATGTAACCCCTGCGCACCAGTGCAGTACTGTCTTGCTTGGGGTGAAATGATTATTAAAAACTAATATTTCTACTGATAAGCATTTGTGCTAAAGTTTAAAGGTACGTGCAGTTGAACTCGAAAATCATTCAATGTCAACAGATGTCATTAAGAAGGCAAAATATTATTTCTCACCAAATGAAATTTTGGGGGGAAAACTAATAACATCTATTGATAAGGAAAAATCAGTATTTGTGCTGATGTTCACAGGTACGTGCGATTGAACTCGGAAATTATTCAATGTCAGCAGATGTCATTAAGAACGCAAAATATTATTTCTTGCCAAATTAATTTTTTTAAAGGTTTCTTTATCAAGTAATATTATCTACTGATACGCAAAATTAAATAATTTTTTAGATGACTGTGAACTTTTCTAATATCACTTCTCAAAATGGTTATTAAATTCAGGAATTTTCACAAACATTAGCTAAATTAAAAGCCTCCATCTAATATTTAATACTGTTACTACTAGTATGATTACTTGGCGCGTTTTATCTGTAGATTCATTATTACAGTTATCATTTTCTACAGAAAAAAAATTCTCGTTAAATCTTAACTATTCATTGTTGTTGGGAAGATTGTATTGCTTTCTCGCTAGAAGACTGTCTAACTTTACTTAACATTAGGCATTTCTATTTTAATTTCTGTACCTACTCAAATTACAACCAAATTAACGTATCATAAAATCTAGGTCACCAACAATGTTCTCTCATAATATATGTGCTCTCGCAAGTCATTAAAATTTTCTTTACTTTTATTATTCATTCATCAATTCCAAAATTATCGCTGCAAAATATGCGTACATAAAATTCCAGCCCTACATATTCTCGAAAAACATTTTTTCATTTCTATTTGTTGTTCGAACTATATTTTTAGCTGCAAAGCAATAAATGTTCTACCCGTTTGATATTGAATTATCAATTTTTCTTTATTCTCACATTGGGTAAATGCGATGGTTTATTTATTTTATATCCAATCCAATCTGTTGTAACATACATTGGATAGATGTACTCAAATTCTAGTAGGAATACACCGGAGGAAAATTGAGACATTCTGTGGCCGTTAGTTTTTATGGCAAATATTTGAATGGTTAATAAGAACGATAGGTTTATTAATATAGAGTTTCTTTTATGTTTGATGATTATAATTAAAACAAGTTAACATATTTAAGCAAATTAAAATATTTCTTTTCAAGGTGATTCCAACAGACCAGCCACATACGAAGATCTGAAGAAAATGGATTATATGGAAATGGCTTTGAAGGTAAAGAGTGTTGTTTCTCACTAATTCTCCGAGTTGACTTTTCTTTTATGAATACCATATGATGAAATAATGTAAATGTGATATTGAAAATCAATGATGAACAGTAGAATTGTAATTTGTGGCAGTTCTGTGGAACTGTATATTCCCTTTGCACAAAAACGGGAATGGGTTTAAGGATGTGTCTTCTCAACTTGCGTATTTAACCTTTATGGCGAGGAAATTATAGGAGAACTAGAATCCTATGTCTTAAAAAGGTAAGATTCTCAAGACATTTCTGTTCATGGGAGACACCGTGAGAAGACTGCAGGAAACGGTAGAAAAGATAGTTAAGTAAAATTTTCTTATTTAATCGATTTCGCACCAAACAAGGCACTAAGACACCATAACACAAGTGATTATTGTGCTGGTTCTCCAAACTTTTCCCCTAGGCCACATTTTCTGAATTAAAATTTGGTCGCGCCTCACTAAATTTCATGTGATAAAAAGTATATTTTAAAATAAAAAAAAAACACTAATTATAGTGCATTAAATATAATACGACGCAAATAAATTATAATATGATTAAAGTATAGAAATTTAATGATTTAATGAAAGGCATGAAATTTTTTTTTTTTTTGACAAAGTTAACAAAGACATCGGCTAAGGGGAACGAAAGCCCCAGTGAAAAACCGAAAAATGGGTCAGAAATAGGGTTAAAAAGAGTTAACCGCGTATTCGTAAGTCAGATTATCAATGACGACTCTCTTCTCTAATCTTTGGATCCTAGTTACTATATTCTCAATACTTGATACAATGCAAAAATATGACAAGGATAAAATCGGTCAATAATTATTTATAACGATTTATACTGGGATCCATGCATGCAATTACAATTAATCCATATTGATATTTTAAATTTTGAAACCATATTTATTTTTGGCATATGATTTTTTAAAAACATTTTATAAATCTTTGATTGTCTTTCAATCCATCCGCCTCACCTGCTATTCTCTTCCGCTGCTCCAATGAGGCGGGCGTGCCGTATCGTTTGGAAATCACTGGGGTAACTGGTATGGAAGACAGAAACTTAACTAAGGAGTAAATAACAAAAGAAGTAAAATCAGGAGGAAAGTAGAAAGCAATTGACATAGCATTTGAATTCTAAAAGATTAAAGTTGTCTGGAAAGCATGGAGCTGGAAGGCAGTTGCACAGCAAGAAGTGAGAGAAAAAAATATACGCTTACAACTAGCCAACTTAACTGTATATTGGTGAAAACTCACTACCAATCTAGTACTGTGCCTTAATTCATAACGTCTAAGCACCATGACAAAAAGCTCATCGGAACAGTTGTCAGAGATGTCTTTATGAAGACGGCACAGGGAGACAAATTTACGGCTGTGGAAAAGTGACTGAAGACAAACCAGAACTAACAATATAACTTTAGATTTTATCAAGGATGGCTTGATATGTCTATATTTCTGAAATGTGGTAGTATTTACACAATTTACATCATGCGGACTATTGTCCTCATCTTTATTGACATTTGTACGGCGTTTCGGCCGTTGTACTCTCCGGCCTTTTTCAGGTGCTAGGAATTTCGAATTGGAGTATATCATTCTTATTCCTTTGTGCGAATCCTCTTTGGTAGTCATGAATTATCTCCCTCTAACTCTCTAAGTTACTTGCTCACCACTACTATATCCTGGTATTGAACTTGCATCTCTTTGGGTCAAGTCATTGGAACTAAGCAACGTTTACATTCACTGGGCAATGTGTTCTTAAGAGCAACTGAATTTCCGGTACTTATAATCCTAATATTCAGTAACCATTTTTACCATAGTTCATATTACAGTTTTTTTTATGTTAATGGTTTTCTCTAGTATTTTTAAGAGTTGTGAGTTCAATACCAAGCTACGGCAATGGCGAACAAGTAACTTAGAGGGTTAGAGGGAGATAATTCATGACTACCAAAGAAGCTTCGCACAAAGAAATGAGAATGATATTCCTCAGTGATCGTAATAAAGGGTTCAGTTCGAAATTCCTAGCACCTGAAAAAGGCCAGAGCGTACAATGGCCGAAACGTCGTACAAATGGCAACAAAGATGAAGACAATAGTCTGAATAATATAAATAATGTCTTGATGTATGGTAACAGCACCAGGACATGTGTGACAGCAATATTCTAAGCGTGGACAAATTGTATACGTAAAAATATGCAAGATAGTTTCAGGAGAGAAATTTCTCTAATACAACACAGTGAATCAATTTTCTTATCATCTGATCTAAAAATAGATTCAATATAGTTTTTCCACTACATGACAGCCGAGAACGTTAGCCCGAGAAAGCACAATGAATCACATTCCTGTGGGTTAGTATTAACCGTGATCAGATAATAAACTTAGAATTGAAACCACTTGGTATGAATAGAAAACACTTAGATATTAAAAAAATTTTAGGGTTTTCAATATTTTCTGGGTGTTTGAATATCTCCAAAATGCAATAGATTTATTACGTAAAATTTGAAAATTTCAAACTTTCAGAAAATTAATTTATCTTTCAGATAAATTAATAAAAATTATTATAACATGATGAAAACATTAGGTAACAATAGGAAACGCTTAGATTTTTTAAAATTTTTGGAGGTTTCGATACTTTACAGAAGTTTAAAAACTTTAACAAATACGTTGAAAAACTATGCGAAATCAACTAAAAAGCTATACTTTTTTAGGTATATTTTGAAATTTTCAGAGTCTCAGAAAATTAAATAGTAACAATAGGAAAACGCTTAGATTTTTAAAAAAATTTTGAGGTTTCGATACTTTACAGAAGTTTAAAAACTTTTACAAATACGTTGAAAAACTATGCGAAATCAACTATTAATTTTGGGTGCGTTAAAATTAACAAACTATCATTTCTTCCATGTAACAAGATACTGAAGGTAGTTTTTGACATCCGCCGCCAATTTGACCATACTTTTTATGAAGACATGAGTTAATGATTGTATAGATACCAAGTTGAGGAGGACCAAGGATAGAGGCGTGAGGGCCACTTGTATAAATGCAATAAAAGGACAATGAAGGAAGCATGTATGATTGTTAGCAAGATGGACAGTCTAAGATTCATTTACATATTGGAGACTTTAAAATCAAGTACAGAAATTTAAGTATCTAGTGTTTTAACATAGGACGAAAAATGTGACACAGGAACCCGGAGATGCATTGGAATAAAGAATGACACCGTCCAAAAGTTAAACAAAAAATTAAGATGAAAATTGCATTAGAAACAAAGAAAATAATGTGAATACTGAACAATTTCATCATAGATGAAGATGATGATTTAAGGCAAGAAAGATGTTGAGAATATCGTGAACTGAGCTTGTAAGTAACGATAAAGTTTTGAAAAAATGAAAAAAGACGCTTATAATTAGAATTAGAAACAAATAATTGAAATATTTAGGACACTTAATGAAGAAAGAAGACTTTAAAAAATTGACACTCAAGGACATACTGAAGGCAAGAGAGGCAGAGGGAAAGAGCAAGTTACCACCTGGCGAACTTGTGTAAATAAATGGCTGAACAGATGCCTAGGAATAATACTAAGGGAACATATATTATTTACAGCTACACAGTATAGAAAGTAGTGGAGAGCTGTGATCATCTGCATCCTAAATGAACATAACAAACAAGAAGTTCATGTGCATGAAGGTGATCAACTCTATAAGGGAAAGTTCTTTTGCCAAAGTAAAACTTACAAGGAATCAACAGCGCAGTAAAATCTAGCAGCCATGTTTGAACTTGTATACACTCACAAGCGTATGCGAAATGAGATCCCGAAAGCCATTGATGCAAATTCAGTTATAAATCAGTTCTCACCAAATAGAATTTAACAACTGTCTGAGTTGATCATTCATACTGTGCCAATTTTGTCTGTACGGTGTACCAATTACGATTTTTAAGTTAAAACGTTGGGCGTTTTATGGCTCCTTGAAAACTAACGCTGAGTAATCAACGCTTTAAAAACGCGAAATTCTTATATTTTAAACATTTTTGTTGAAATTACCAATAAATATCTAGATTTATTTATTTATTTTACCGTATACATTTTTACTCCTGTAGATGAAAACACAAGTTATCACTTTATCCAGGGTCTGCAGTATAGACATTCAGTACTATTTCGGTAACAATGTCAAATAAACTTAGTTAAACTGATTAAATGTAGAAAGATTTTCTTCTGTAATTTTTCATATTACGTTTTCATTACCCCAGGAGACGTTGAGAATTTACCCGACAGCAACACTCATTGGAAGGACAACAACGGAAGAGCTTGAAATCAGTAAGAAATTCGAATCCATATTTTTGTAATAGGTTCAATCTAGGTTGGTTAATATAAACTCATAACTTAGTAAAGGTCTTATTAGTTGAAGTTAATAATAATAAAAGAGCAACTTTATGGTATTCGTGTGAACATTAAGTTCAATACTCATATAATCCCTTGACCCTCATTAGTAAAAAAAACTCGAATTAGCGAGTTGTGGATAAAAACAAATTGAAATTAAGAAATACGAAGCAAAAATGAGTAATAAATTTATGTGTTAAAATTACTCTTAATATTACTCGTACTAAGAATGTATGAAACAAATCATTATAAATGGGCAGCGCTAGGCGTACAGGCGAAATGAAGAATAAAGTCATATGTTTGAATTTGATCTTTTGAAACCTTATTTGCGAAGACAAATATCACAAGAAAATAGGGACGCCAGTTCATGTGTTGATGAAAGTGGGATCTTTATTTTGAAAGGGTTATTTAATAGCAGTCCGAAACGTTGTTACAAATATGTTATTAAAATATGTTATAAAAACACTTTTCATAAAATTTAAAAAATGCTGTCAGTGATTATTTCTATTGTTGAACTTTTTCCACTCGATTAACAATTTGTAATTTGTCGTTGAAATAACTTCTGATATGTTTGTTTAGGTGAGCAGCGTTTGTGTCTGCTTGGCGCTTAGTTAAACATTCTAATCGAAATTCTAAATTTTCTCATCACTTATCTTGTATTTCCTTGATTTACACAAATCGAAAAAAATTTAAATAGTTTTCAAGCTTATTCACAATTCATATATTTAATTCATATATTTAAACATTCATATATTTAATATTTATTTAATATTATTTAATTTATATTATATTATTATATTATTATTATTATTAATTATATTATTAATTATTATTATTAATTATATTATATTATTATATTATTATTATTATAATATTATTTAATTTATATTATATTATTATATTTAATATTTATTTAATATTAATTCATATATTTAAAGAGAGACATTTAATCTAGTTATATTTTTGTATTTATATTTTTCTTTCTCTTTAAGATGGTTATAAAATTCCTGAAAACCATTGGGTTTCTTTGTTCATTGCTGGTCTACACAGAGACCCACACTATTTCCCGGACCCACTAGTTTTCAACCCTGATCGATTCCTACCTGAAAATATAAAAGAAAGACACCCTTTTGCATTTGTCCCTTTCTCAGCCGGTCGAAGGAATTGCATCGGTACGTGAACATTTTTTTAATCTTTATCGATATTATCTAAATGGAAAAAAACTTGTTTTTACATTAAACTTCAAAACGGTTTATTAGAAATCGAATTGTTATATTTGTGTTTATTTACTGTAATATTTCAATTATTGTATTTATTTTGAGAAATGGCAAGATTTTTTTTTTCATATTTTGTTTTCATAACAAAATTTTCTTTTCCGATTTGTTTTCATAACAAAATATTAAAAACATAAATATGTAAGAGTCTATGAAACGCATGTTGTTTGCATATCCGGTAGAATAATTGTATTTTTAAAATGATTTTTCAGGTCAGAAATTTGCACTAACCGAAGAGAAAACTTTGTTGTCATGGATATTCCGAAAATTTCGTGTGGAGACGACTCAGTCTGAAGCCGATCTTCACCCAGAATTGAGTTTGGTTTTAAGGCCAAAGTACGGCATCAGGGTTAAATTATCAAAACGTTAATAGCAAACGCCTAATGATTTCAAAATGAAATTTTATTAAAAATCAAAAAGCGATTTTGAAAAGTTGTAATCGGTTTTCAAATATTTCTAAGAGATTTTGTATAAGAAAAGGGTTATTCTTAAACAAAATCTCTTTTAAATATTTTTAACAAGTCTTTTCAAAACAAAAGATTTTAAAATCGGAAATTTAAAGAAAAAGGTAAACATATATTGATTAAATATTGATTATTAAATCGCTATGTTAATCGAGAATAATAATAATAATAATAATAATAATAATAATAATAATAATAATAATAATAATAAATTTCAGAATGTAGCTATATATATATATATATATATATATATGAAATCCGTTACGAAATGAATTAACTCCGACATATTGACGGTTTCCCCTAGGGGACGCATACTTTCCGAGCAATATATATATATATATATATATATATATATATATATATATATATATATAGAATGTGTGTATTTAGGCAGTAAATTTTCTTTTAGATATGTCAATATGTCAGATAATATAAATTACAAACATTGTGCCTGCTTGCTTTTAATAAAATCCGTTCATACTCACGGATAATCTTTCGTGTATTAGCGTATTATAATTGAAAGATGTCAGTAATGAGCTGTAACGTTGACAGATGTTTTATCGTTCATTTCTCATTTGAGACACTATTCCAAAATATAACAGCAGATAATTACTACAGAACCAGAACTCCATGATCTACTTAAGGCAGAATTTATAAAAGCCAGACATAATAAAAAAAATATTCTCTTCTAAACTTATAAAGACTTCACTGAAGACTGCGGCAAAAGAATTACGCAACTAGAAATAATAATTAAGAAAGCTGATAAAGCTAACATCTTTGTTGTTTTAAACAAGTCTAACTACAACTCAAAAAGTGTTACTTGATGATCATACCAAATTTAGGAAAGTTACCAATAATCCTATCACTCAGCTAATAAATTAACCACAGCTAACAATGCAGAGCGAGACAATCTTAAACTTACCAAAACAATCGAGGACTATAAACCAGGATACATTTATGGTTCTATCAAAACACACAGGCCTAACTTTCTACTTCCCTCTATTATAACCCAAATACCCACTCCTATATACCAACTAACGAAAACGCTTAACCAATTAATTACACCATGCATACTTAACAGATGCAGCATTAAATCATCTCTTGAACTTATACAAATATTAAAAACGGAAAAAAATTATAATGAAACCATAGCATCACTTGATGTTGAAAATCTGTTCAGTAACATTCCTAACGGTTTGTTAAAAATATATATAATAATAATTCTCTGCCCCCACTGAAAATTAAACCTAAAATGATAAAAAAAAAAACTGCTTTTAACTTGTACGACAAAAGTCCCATTCTATGATCACAGAAATAGTATATACGTGCAACGGAACGGTGTTTCAATGGGCTCAGTTCTGGGTCCAACCATCATTAACTTCTACATGGCCAACCTAGAAAATAATATATTTAGCATCACTAAAAACCCTCCATCTACGTACGATATGTTAATGATATTCTTATATTAGTTAAAAATACAGAAGAAATAATAGAACTCTAAAAAAACTTTCAAAAGAACTCTGTCCTCAAGTTTACATACGAACTTAATAAGCATAACAAAATCCCTTTCCTTGACATTTTAACAGGCACAAACAATATCACATTTACTACCTCCCCATATAAAAAAAACAACCAGCAAAACTCTTGCACTCTCAACTAGAAGAGTGAATGCCCTAACTACTAGAAAATAACACTCATACACAATTTAGTTAACCGGGCACAAATCAACTTCTCCACAAAAAAGATATTTTACTCTGAACTAAAAAATATTAAGCAGTCTCTTATTAATAATGACTTCCCAAACCACATTGTAGATAAAGAAATAAAGCGATATTTCAAAAATTTCAAAAAACACGCATCAAACAAAATATGGTACTTCAACAAATGACCCTAAACATATCAAACTATTGCAAACAGAGCAAACATATCAAACTATTGCAAACAGAGCACGATAACTACAAACAAGATGAAAAAAATCATAACAAATTTCATTCGTTCATTCGTACTAATATACCTTTTGTTGATCCCAATAAAAAATTAAAATTAAAAATATATTATAAAAAATACAATACTACTAATTTAATTATTCGTAATAACTCCTCCCCACAAAGTGATGGTTTACCTTAAACTTATATATCAATTAAAATGTCCCTTGGGAGAATGCATATTTGACAAAAAACACAAACAAATAAATATGTTGAATTTACAACAATTACAGTAACAAGACGCCTTACATTACTCTTGTCTAACCACTCGTCCGTCTACAACAACATTCCTGTCTACATTCACTATATAAAAAATAATGATCAATAACACAACTATCCTACACCAAAAAACGAAAGCAAACTACAGATTCTCGAGGCAATATTCATGAAAAAAACTTAAGCTGTCAATCGAATCAGCTATGAATACTGTAGTAATGTTCTAAAATGTTCGTAAAAAGAACAGTTTTTTTCATGCTTTTAACCCGATATTAACCATGACATTATAACATAAAAAAAATTTCATTTTGGATAATTTTCACGTTCTAATGAACACTAAGCAATTTGTCAAATGTTATCTATGAAGCAAGAAGAAAATTTAAAGTAATTTTTAGCAACACATTTTTGCGGTTATTTTTTGTTACTACAACTCACACTCCTGAAGATGATCTCGGAAGGAGATTGAAAGTACTTGGGAACATCGAGAAATGAATAATAAAATCATCGGTCAACGTTATAGCTCATTTCTTACATCTTTCAATTATAATACGAGAAAGAGTATGAACGGATTTTATCAAAACATTGTACCTGCTTATTTTTAATAAAATTCGTTCATACTCACGGATAATCTTATAAGGAATGAAAAGAAACTCTCTCTCTCACACACACACACGCATTTATAAATATTCATTTTTTTCTTGGCCAGCAAATTTGCATGGAATATAATTTACCAATAAATCAGTATTTTTAAATTTATTCGGAAAAATAAATAATTTTAAAACGAATACTTGTGCTATTATTATTATTTTTGTTGTTGTTGTTGTTGTTACTCTTTTATATCGTAACAACTTTGAATGGTCGGTGGATAATAGTTGCTTTCAAGGTACTCATCATATTGCAAGAGACGATGAAGGTGTATTTGCAAGTTTCTTTTTTTTCCGGCATATTTTGAAGAATATTCGAATGATGTCTCTTGATTAATAAGCCACTCATTGAAAGTGAATAGTTCCCTTGTCTTCACAGATTCGACAGCAAGGCTCTGTATAATAGATGTCAACTGATAAAGGACAAAATGTTTTGTCTCTCGGGGTGGGAATCCTTGCGCTCAGTGACAGCAAAATATAGTTTTATTTATGCATTTTTTATCCATTGGCTCGAACCATATTTTGACATTGTCGAAATTGGAAGGTTTAACGGTACATTGGAATGCCGTCTTTGATTCTAATTGTATCCGAAAGAGTGTGATGCAATTTTTGCATACGCCTTCATATGCAAAAATTGACATATTCTGAAATGTACATCCGATGCGGGTATAATGGAATTAAGTAGATACTTGCGTCCCAGTACTCGTGCAACTGTAGGAACGGTTAGGCAACATTAGTATATTTTGGAAAAATACTAGAATAATTCAGAATTTATACTGGCAGTAAGCCGCTTGCATGCTGATAAAAAATGTATTCAGTAAATATACAAAAATAAAAAGGGTTATATGACAATGATGTGTCTTCTCAGTGAACTTATTCAACTTATATAGTAGGATAATTTATGCTATTAATAAGAAGTAAACCAAAAGTATTTTTTATTATTAGTTAATGATTAGCATAGTAACTTTTAGCGTCTTTTTACGATAAAATCACATAGATTTGGAAATTCTTACAAAAATCAAATAATTTTTGAATTTTAATAAAAATTTTCAGGATCTATTCACGAATAAATATAATTGTTTCATTTTATTTTATCCAAAACAAGTAAAAAAAAAACGAATACTTTCATTCTGTTCAAGTCTTGAATCGCACATGCAAATGGTTTTCCACTTTTAATTTATGGAAGCCACACGTCAAACTGATGCAAATACTTTTGAATGCTTGATTTCAATTTTGTGGCCATGTTGGATATATCCAATTTTGTAAGAGGTTGGTTATTCTTAAGTAAAAATCTTCATTTAATCTCAAGTATTCAGTTTGTCACACAATCATTCACAGTGCTTTCTCCGGAAATTTTACAAGTTAGTAATATAGAGCGACATAAATGTAAAATATTCTTATTTATTTAGGTGTTCTAAAGTTCATATTATGTTCTGTTGTCGTCAATATTTACCATCCAGAACTATCGTTATCCCATCTATTGACATTTAGATAACAATTCGTCCAATGTGCTCTTATGTACGAGTTTAGATAAACCTGATTGTAAATTACGTCTCATGATATTTTTCTTTCCGATTCAGTTATTACAGGCATTTTATAATTATTCCATTCTTTTTTTTATGATCATTTCTCACTGAACCTCGTCTATTTCAATATTTCTTGTAACTGAGATTCCCTGGAATAAAAAAAGGGGAAAAGAGATATTCTATATACGAAAAGTCAAATTCATCTATTCCGAAACACTATCTGAGCTCGACCGATCTCTTTTTCCTTTTTTACTGAAAGCGAGTGGTTTATAATCACTTTGAACATTTAAAAATGTTTTTTGCTTTGCTCATTACATTTATACTTTTAGTAGCTTGGACTTTCTTCCACTGGACACGTCCAAACAAATTGATTGTTTCTAAATATGATGAAAATAAAAAGTTACTGTACTTAAACGACTACCCGATTATCGGCGCATCTTTAAGACTTACGGGCGACGGGGAAGGTAAGTTTATTTCTCTATTCATTTTCTTCATCAATGGCTTTCACAATTTTAACTTGTAATAATCAATTAAGTCGACAGACGGTAGATATTTAAACAAAAAATCGGTTTAAAAACGAAAACACAAAGTATCTACTTTGTTAATTGGTTTGGTAATACCTTTTACTGAAAAAATTAAAAGACGCTGAAAATATTTGATGTGAATAACATTTAACTGATTTTATATTAGATTCAAAATCGATTTATATTTTGATAACATATGAAAACGAATACTTACTTTAAAAGATCTGATATATTCAGTTGCTACATATTTAAAATAAATTTTGGACGCAATCAATCCACAATTTTGAATTAAAATTTCTTGAGAAAGAATAATTATTCTTGTCAATTTACTGTAACCAAATAAAAATTCATTTATATTGAATTTAAATTGGGTTAATCAGTACCATGGCGATATTATATCGAGACTTGCTACGTCAATCATATTTGCTACTCTTAGTTTTTCAACCAGGTTACCTGAATTTTTAATATGTGATGGACTGATTGTTCCGATAAAAGAAATTCCAATATTCTTTATGGCTTTCACCAGTTTGTGTAGAGCGCTGCTAATATTTGGAATAATGGGGCGCATTACGATGCTTACTTTACGGGTTTTAAGGATATAATAAAGTTTGGATATTCTATTAAGTTTATGCAATTTTCATTTTTAATTAGATTCCTAATCGTTCTGTTAAGTCTTTTTGTTTCATTAATTACTCTCTTTCTTCAATTCCTTTTACATAGTTAAGTAGTAAATAAATTATTCCTCGAATAAAGCTTTTTTTGAAATTTTGTGTCATTTTGCACTATTGAATCCTGGTATCGAATTTTAAACCAAAGCTAAGAGCTTCCATTTCGATATTGTATAGCTTTGTATCCAAAGAATTCTCTATTACGTTTGTTTGGTTTTCCATGGTATTTCCATTTTCTATTAGTAGATAATGAGTTTTAGTTTTAATTTTTTGATTTGATTGTTGCTTTTATTTTTTTGTCGTTTATTGTAAAAAAGCCATTTTCGATTTTGTAACAAAGTTCTTTTTACCGTGTTTGAGTTCATCAATTTTAGCTTTTGCTAATTTCTCCATTTCTTCTAGTTACTTAGTAAATTTTCTAATCAAATTCACCCCACGCATGGTATTAAAGCTCCTAAAACAGGAAGGAAATGAGTGTGCAAGTGTTAGAAAACAGAAACTTTGTTAAGGAGCGAAAAGAATAGAGGAGTAGCATTCAACAATAAATTAATGAAACCTTATTTATAATCTGGTACTGATCTTAAATTTAAAAAAGAGTCTAGGTACCATAAAGAAGAGCTCATCTGAAAAATTACCGTAAAAGTATATACATTAAAGATACAGGGGAACAACTTTATGGCAATGGAAAATGACTGAAACCGAGATGCCAGGTAAGAACCAATAAAATTGCTGATTCTTTTTTGATATTATCAAGAATCTCTAAATATATAGAAGGAGCACCAGGTCATGGACAAATGGTAGCCTTATAAATATGCAAGATAGATTTTGGAGAGAAACATTGAATTAACATTCTGAACAGCAGACCTACCACTGGATTCATTATAGTCTTTCCACTTCATCTCGTCCAAAAATATTAGCGCGGGAAGGCGCAAGAGTCACTCGACTCTAGGTTAGCATTAGCTATGGTGATGGAAGGCAAAAAGGGGTTAATAAGGTGATTGATGAAGAGCAGTTTTGTTTTGGAGGTGTCAGAATGAACAAGCCATTCTTTGCTTCGGTTAACAAAAGGCATTTTTGTAATCAGCTGCCAATTTGATCATATCAAATCATTGATCAGAATTACTATAAAGACAGGGTTATATGGTTGTGTCATCAGCATAGATACAAAGTTTTAGAGTTGATATCATCAGAAAGCTCATTGATGAAAGTTAAGAAAAAATAGGAGCAGGGGTAGAGTCCTGGCGGGCAATTGCATTAGTACCAAAGGAACTAGGACAACTTTAAGTTCTCGTTTTGATTGGATCAATTCAAAGATTTGTCGGGAGACAGTGTAACTTTTGAACTTGTAAAGAAGACAGTGTAACTTTTGAACTTGTAAAGAAGACCATCGAACGCAAATGTTAAAAGCAACAGTCATGGCTTTACCATTTTTATCTAAAGCTTGATAGACTAACAGGCCTTTAGTTGAAAGAATCAGATGGTGTTTTTAGCGACTGAACAACAGATGAGAATTTCGAACATGCAGGAAAACAATAGACAGTGAGACATCCCTTATACAGTTTACAGAGACCAGGAGCCAGTTCTAGAGCACCTTCTTAAAAACTCTTACAGGGATATCATCAGGTCCACATGCTCTGTGAGGATCTAGATTAGAGGTGATAGCAGAAACTATGGAAGAGTTAATGTTCATATCACTCAACAGAAACTCGGTTTTAAGTAGAAGGTCAGGCGAAAATTCTCCAGATAGGGGAGAGTATAAAAAGAATGTACGTATAAAACATTCTGCTTTATCGGCAGATAATATTAACATGTCAAATTAATTGAAGAGAGGCGGAATAGAAAATTTAATATTATTTAATACAATATTACAGTCTCTCTATCCTTCCCCCCTCTCTCTCCTTATGTGTCTCTTCTAGTGGTCACTGTCTTGCAGAGAACATCTTTATTTGTCGTGCCAGATTTATTTAAACATAATTCATTAAGAACTCAGGGCTATTATTTGATTTGTTCTTTACCTTCTCTTCTTTTAGCTGTGTCTTTCTTCGCAACATTGTCTTTTTAGCAACTCAGATCAGGGTGTCGTATTTTTTATATTTAGTGCCAGTCACCTATTAGATAGAAACCTCCTATTCATAAGACCTCCTTCCGTTACCCGCATGTTGACTGGAACTGAATTCATGAATTTCTTCAAGATACCCACTGAATTTATATTTTTAACCTTCCTATAGAGAGATTTCGCAAAAAAATCTCTTTTAGTTTGTTCACCATATAAAATGACCAGCAAGAAAGCAATTTCGGTAAATAAAGATCATTCAGTCAGTTGAGTGCCATACGGGATACACACTTGGGTGATCATGTCTCGAAAGAGACATGACTGACTGGGCAGAAGATTATCCCGCAGTAGCTTGCCATTACTTTCTGCGGGAAAATTGGTTGCCAGCCAAGGGTATAGAACCCAATCTGTCCTGTTATTTAACCCATAACTGGATGAAAGAGACGGATTAATACCTTTCCCAGGGGTATTAGTGCGTAAGTGATGCAACGAATTCAACTAGAATTTGAACTCGATTCCCCAATTCCTAATGCCGATACCGACTGCATCGCAACGCATATCCTGAAATAAAGATAGCCATAGTATAAAAAATATATAAACCTTTCGACTTATGCAAGTTACTGCATTTTCTTGCTCAAATATTTTCTAAAAAAATTATAACACTAATTTTTATTGGAGGAGGCACTATAGGATTCAACCAACCACGGGCCTCTATTGAATTGTCGTCAAAAGACAAATCTTCTAGTTCTGTTTCTTTCTGTCTCGAACTCCGTTTAAGTCTGACGTTAAATAATCTTTATCCAAGATAGCAGAGAATATATTTCTTCAAGTTACAAGGACTTCACTTCAATTAGATAAATTAAAACGCAAACATCGCTCTTTGTTTGCAACCGTTTATTATACATTATGTAATGCAATGATTCCTAATATCAATATCGTGTCATGTGTTGTTTTTCTCTTGTTCTGTTAATATTGACTGGAACAAATTCAACACCAGTTTGCACCGAAAACATCAGCGGGGACTTTTTTTACTTTCATTATTCAGAAATTATAGATTACAACCTCCAGTTTAAGCAGGTACATTTGAACTGGAGTCTTAATAATAATAATAATAATAATAATAAGATAAAGAAGAAGAAAAAGAAGAGTAAACGGAAGTACAACAAGTTGTACTCAAAAGTACAGCTCACACATAATGAAGAGTTTTTTTTATCTATGTAAAATGTGTGTTATCTTGTTTTTTGTTTGTTTTTGTTTGGTTTTTTTGTGTGCACTTGGAATGATAAAAAATGGAACAAAACAACACATTGAAAGAATCCCTGGAAACCCCATCTTAAGAGATATACAAAAAATGTCTTATTAAGTACAGCCCACACACTAAGGAAAACTTTGTCTATGTAACGCTAAGTATGAGAAGGGAGATAGAAAAAACATGAAATGGAGCCATAACAACACGCCACGACCTGCCTTAGACTTGGTTGGTAGTGCGACTATAGCAGAAATTGAAATATGATGAAAAATGACAATAACAATAATAAGAGGGATGATTTTAAAATTTAATAATTTAAACTTTACAAAAAAGGAATTTGTTGCTCACTGTAATGAAATTGACCATCATATTAATTTTAAAAATGATACTCTAATAATATTAATTTTAAAAATGATACTCTAATCAAATATGAAAACAATTTACTTAGATGAAAATGTTTAGAAAGTGCTTTAATCGATAATTCATAAATTTGCGCCAAAGTTCTTACAACGTTTCACAATTCTTCGAAGATCTTCTATTGTTGTAACCGTAGGGAGCCGGTTAATTTTATTTGGTTCGGCCTTGTGTCAGACTTAACCGAACAGCTTACAAATTATTCAGAGTTATCATCAAAAGGATTTTATCAGAAGATTGGTTGTCGATAGGTTAGAATGTGTGGAATAGTGTAAGAATAAAAATATACATTTTGCATTTTAAAATAGAAATTTATTAAAAGGAAAGAATAACACAAGTTGTAGAAGTTAACGTGCAATTAGAAACATTATTAAAAAGTTAATTGGTAGAGTTCGTGTTCAATGATAAAGTTATGGGTATCAAGATTTGTAGAAAATATTCTTAGTAGTAATTGTTGAAAGAATATATGCGTACGTACGTATGTATGTGTTTATTTGGTAGGAATGTCTTTGGATGGAGAAGAAGAAGTAAAGGAAATCAGCACACGAGAGAACGAATGTCCGAGTTCACCTGAAGCTTCCCTCGTTACATTTTATCTGTGGCTATCGCTGCTCCCATCTGAGTCTATGATTGACGCTGACCGGGGCCTTTTATAGTTTTCAGATTTTCGCACACGCCCGCGAAGTCCTCAAGTCTTGCAACTCGCTCCCATTGGTCAAAAATCAATTTGACACCTACTTGCGAAATATGGTTTCGACTTTTTCTTTAAGCACGTGGTCAAAACTTTTTCTATTTGGGAAAAAACAGAATTTCACACGTCATTGTGGATTTTTGTAAAAGTGAAGAGGGTTGATTTTAATTCTTAATTTCTTATCCACTACATTATCACGATGTGGGATATTTAATAAAAAAATGATGGAAACATGAACAAAAAGAAAAATAATCTAAATGAAATTGTTAAGATTTTTATATAAAAAGAATATATTAAAAAATAGTTTAAAATTCTCATCATCGTCTTTCCTTCTTGCAGATATGTTGTCCCATCAACGTAAAAATAAATTTAGTTCGATGAAGCACGAATAAACGAAACACGACACACGAAAACTTCTCCATTTTCTTATACTTCTTACTCCTAAGGGGGTTGAGACATTGAATTTTGACCGGAAAATCTAACTAAATTTATCGTCACTGTTCTTTTTTTTCCAATAGATTAAATTGTCACTGTAGAATTTACCATTTCTCAGCAAAGAGATAAAAGAAACGTTTACCTTTTTGAAACTACAGAGAAAACATTCAAATTTCATGTTCTGTTAATTATAACCATTTACTTCATCCTATTTTTCTCGGTGTGTCAGGAAAGTTGTATTTGATACTCTTTCGATATTACTGAAGAACACCGTCAGTAATATCGAAATGTTGTTATAAACAAGGAATCGTTTTGAAAAATCTTTGAAGAATATTAAAGAATTTTCAAATCGATAAAATTTAAACTGATGAATTAAAAATAAAGTTAAATTTTATTATTTTATTAGTTAATTTACAAATTTTCATAAGTTCTACTCATTCTTTTGTATGCCATGACAACTGATAACTTTAAGAAACTCTTAAAGCTACTTGTGTTTTCTTTCAGACATGTATACAGAAATATTGAAACTAGCCGATAGTTACCGAAATCATGGAATGTTTGTAATGCAGATTGGAATGGATCCGATGTTAGTTATTTTTCAAGCTGAATATATGCAAGTAAGTAATTTATATATACGTTTATACCGACTTCAAAGTTTCGGGAGGTGAGGACATTGTTATGACGCTCTCACTCACCAGAGCTGATCTGCAAAGTCTTCTCTTGTCGCTTAAATTGGGAACAAATATTTTTTGTGAAGAATTTACATGTATTTTTGCGGCAAGATTTTAGAACTCTTTCAGATTTTGGTCATTGCTGAAAACCTGGATATAAAACAAAAATGTGTTTGAAGATGCAAAAAATGTTAAATTTAATGCCATTTGCGAGAAGAAAAAATTTTCCAATAATTTTATTTCATTATTCAATTTACAATTGTTTGAAATTTTATTTTAAGAAAAATTAAACATGAAAATTGAACATAAAATTCTGCAGTGATTCATGCTTACTGCTATAATCGAAATGACGGAAGAAAAGCAAAGTGTTTGCGGATGGAGGGGTAGGAGTGTTTCACATTTGAATGCATTAACAAGTGAAGGCCTAAAAGTATTTTGTTGGGTAAAATGTATTTTTCGTAAAATATTAATCAATAAATAATTACGTACTATACTTTTTTTTTTACAAAATATAATTAAACCTCCTTCATGTTACTATTTTTCTACTAAATCTAATATCTGTGGATGTGCGTTGTGGTGCAGTGGATATGGGCTCGGAACGAGAAACCGGAGAGCCGAGTTCGAATTCCAGTTGAATTCATTGCGTTTACTTACGCGCAAATACTCTATTCCTTCCTGTTATGGGTTAAATAACAGGACAGAATGGGTTCTATAGCCTTGGTCGGCAACCAGTCTACCGCAATGGCAACCTACTGCGGGATAATCTTCTGCCCAGTCAGTCATGTCTCTTTCGAGACATGATCGCCCAAGCGTGTATCACGTATGGCACTTAACTGACTAATATCTGTCTGTGACAGAAATTAGATTTTAAAAACATGTTTATTATCTTTGTTTCTTTATAGAATTAACCTTAGATTTTTATCCTTGACATTTAGATTATTCAAAAGGCATTTTATTTTTAATAATTTAAGTAAGTTCGTGCAGATATTTAGAGAGAACAAAGAAAAATAATTTAATTTTGAATCTTACTCTGTCAACAACGACAGTAACATCAACGAATGCTTACGATTCTATTGCAGAAAATTCTCAGCAGTAACAATCATTTGGATAAAAATAGGGCTTATGAATTTTTGCATCCGTGGCTGAGACTTGGGCTTCTTACAAGGTAAACAATACAAATAACATTTTTATAAATCATTATAAGAAATACCGCTTTATTATAGTTTAACGGAATGAGATGAAATGATCTAACAGAATCAAGACAAGGAATACGATGATTTTCTCAAGGTCTATCTATCTATCTATCTATCTATCTATCTATCTATCTATCTATCTATAACAATACACATTGTGTCCTTTCAGTTGCTATAAGCACGTTCCGATTTTAATATACAGTACATGTCAGTTTTCCAAATAATGAAATAATAAAAAAAGGAAGAAAGACTTTGGCCAAGTTAAATAAGAAGATTTATTAATGACATATTTACAGAATTAATTGAGCCACCAATATTCAGATGTTAATAGGCAGTATAATCTTACCAGAAATGCAGCAGTGGGAAGAGAAAGGATCATTTTATAAAGGAAAATGGCAGATCATCCACATCACTTCCGGTCTTCATGAGCCTGTTGAAGTCTTAACAACTCGAAATTTACAGCATGTATGTATGGTGTTTTTGCTGGTTGATATCTGCGGGAATATATATGTCGGTCATTTTAAATAAACTTAAACTTCAACACTCAGAGACAATCGACTAGAAAAACAGCTGTTGGCAACTGACATGGAATATTCTTTATTTTTAAATTATTTCACCCCTTAAGCAAAACAATAAAGCCACTAAGACCCAAGGTATTATTGAAAGTGGAAGAATATGAGAAATGTTATAGAACAATTCAGAAGATAACGATTGGCATTTTTGGAAGATAAATGTTGACTAGAAAGCAAGAAACGCGTAGAGATTTTCACAAGAGAGAGACTGCAAGGGAAGAAACTGTTAACATACAACTTACTTTTACATCTTACTATTTCAACTGCAAAATGATTAAACTATTCCTCCAATATTTCGGAGTGAAGGCATTTATATATATTCTCTCTCTGTAGATGCATGTACAAAGAGAATTAGAGAAAGTGAGATAGAGAGCAAGAAAGAGAGCGATACAGGGAAGTTATCGAAAGTTTTATGCATTAAGAAAATTTATTTTGTGTATTTCTTTTATATTTAAAAATTAGTTGTCTATTTGAAAAGATTTAAAGAAATGCTTTTAGTATTGTATCTGCAATTTTCTTGATATTTAAATAGGTTTTATGCTTTTGTTTTTAGTACAGGCAAAAAATGGACAAAAAGGAGAAAGATGTTGACACCTTCCTTTCATTATAACATTCTGAATGATTTTACTGTCATATTTAATGAACAAGCATTAATTATGTGTTCGAAACTAGAAGACCGTATTGGGAAAGGAGAGTTTAACATCTCACCGTATATCACGCTTTGTGCTTTGGATATCATTTGTGGTAAGACATTCATTTTGAATATTAATTTGATATCTCTCAGTATATCACGCTTTGTGAACGTTTTGACCAAGTGAAAGATTTAAGAATTAACAAAACATGTGTTATAGAAAAACTATATATTTAAGAGTAAATACAACAAAGAATATTACACGACTAGTGCGTCGGTTGTCCAGCGTTCAATCGGTTCGACTGCTTCCCCAAGGTCTTCTCTTCTACTCGTAGGCGGAAGAGTCCAGCATAGACTCTTTAGAGAGAGGACATCACAAAAGTGCTTTGGATATCATCTATCGTAAGATATTAAATTGGAATAGAATAAAGTAAACGAGCAAAATAAGAAACGTATCTCAATCTAACATGTTTCAACTTTATTAAAATCTCTTCAAAAACTGAGCAAAAAATGAAAACATAACAAAGAGACTGGCATACTGGTATGTTGTGATTTCTATAGAGAACATGGAATGGTGATAAAATTGAATACATCCAATGATCTGATCGTCATCTTTTCACGTTATTTGTTAAATTGCTAAAAACTTGAAAATAATAAACCATTCATCATGTTCGTTATTTTTTATCAGTTTGATAGACTAAGTTGAATAGTATTCATTTTGAGCATGTGATATCTGACAAATTGCTGTTGAATACGTTAAAGTAGGATACTTACAGATTTGAAAGTCTGTGATAAAGACAAAAACTTTCTTCGCAATTGAGTCAAAATTTAAATACATTCCTCATATGAAATATCCTGAAAAATACATATTTGTGCTTATGGCTGATTTATCGAAAGTGCCAATATCTTTCGCTACATCGAGAATAAAAACAAGAGGATTAAATTGTTTGTCGCAGTAAATATTTTTTTATTTCATAAATAATTTTAACAATTTTTTTCTGTTTTCAGAAACAGCCATGGGTAAACATCTAAATACACAAAATGACTCCAGTTCTCAATATGTAAAAGCTTTACATGTGTAAGTCCCAGTTATTTGATTAATAAAATCGCCAAGAAAAATGAAAGGTTAGAAGAATATCTAAACATTTACATGAATTTATCTTACAAACATAATGATTAAAATAGTATTATATCTTAACACATTATTCAATAATTATGGAATTTTTTTTCAACGTGACATATATTTAAGGATTAAATCAAATATGAATGCTACCTCCATACGCCATAAATTGTCATTGATGTTTTGGTTAAATCTCGAAAATGTGATTCCTGTACAGTTAAAATATCACAACAAAATATAACCCATAGTTGAGAATTTAAAATTAGGACAAACGTGCCGATATTATTTTTCATTTTCTTGTGATAATTTTCTCTTATCAGTGATATAAACCAATTATAATAATAAATTCTAATACATTATCTCTGTATTAGGCGAAATACATCCTGTTATTAATACTTACATTTATTAAATCAAAATTAATGTGGCTTATCAATAGTTTGTTCATCACGTAGTAAGTTTTCTAAAACGTTGTAAGTTTGTTTATCATCTCAATAAGTAGAGCCTCTTGAGCGATAAACAGTAAAATTTTGAATCGGTTCGATTGACTGCTGATATCCTAACTGCTATGAGTTATGCACTAGTCAACAAATAGATCCCACTAGCTTTTTCAAATGCATTAGACAAGGTGTTTTATAAAAGTTTACTGCACGAGCTCTCTATGGGTGCACTTCCAAAACTCTAAACGAACAGTGCTTATTAACAGATCTCTTATCTAACATAGATCTGACACCCCAGTTGTGGAAAACTGGCTGGTCACATTCAGTGCCTCGAAAATCAAACTAGCGATGTTCAATCATCACCAAGCGGACCCAGAACTTTCACTGATGATGAAAGGGCGTGCCTTCATAGAGGCTCCGTGACTTGAGTGCCAGTTGGAACTAAAACTCAACCCACACGTCATCGCTAAAATGCTGGGAAAATATCCGTTTCCCTGTACCACTCTAGTAAGTACCTGGCTTATTCGACTCTCCTCTACCTTTACAAGAGCCAGATAACGTCAGAAATGAAATACTGGTGCCATATATGGACAGGAGCTCTCTAGTATTCACTTTCCAGTCTCGAAAATCGTCTCCGCGTCCTTATGGATAATGAATTATTTTCCACCCTACAATCACTTTTCTCACAGACGAAACGTCACAAACTTTTCGATGCACAATCGTTATGTTCATGAAAGGTGTTCATACGAACTACGTACCTTAATTCCACCAGTTCTAACTTTCACGTCTAATGCCAGTCATGCTAGGTTCATTGCATCAAACCACCTTCGAATTCTATTGATGAAAAGTAAGTTTAACTCGAGAATCTTCTTCCCACGAACAGCGGTTTTGTGGAACCAACTCCCAAGAGGATGCTTCCACGTTCACTACAATCTTACCCTGTTCGAGTTTTCTGTTAACCGTTATCATTCACACACACATTCCAATAAACTGGGATCTTTACTTTCACTCCTAGCTTGAGCGTCTTTTGGGTTTTTTACAGTTAGAAATCATTGTAAAAATCATCTTGTGGCTTAATATGCAATTTGTCATTTAAACACGATTCGAAATATATTCCCGTATTTTCATCTTAATCTTATAGGCAAAGTGAAATGATTAAAGAAATTCATTTTCGGAAATTAAGCATAAATAATCTTAAATTATTTAAAGAAATAAATACAGATTAAAAAATATCAGTTTCACTTCTCCCCGGAAATTTTATTTTTTTCTTTCTTTCATGAATAATTTCCACTGTTACTTCTCATCAGAATTATTGTTAACAATCATTTTCGAATGTACTGTTTCAGTGTTTGTGAAATCCTAGTGCATCGCCAAAAATCCCCATGGGTGTGGCCGAATTTATTCTTCTACCTTTTCGGAGATGGTCGTAAATTCGACAAGTGCCTTAAAATTCTTCACGGTTTTACAAAAGATGTAAGTGTTGAACAGATATAGTAAAGAAATTCTTTAGGAGAGTGTTAATTGGAGACACTTTTTCTTTTTAAACGTTTCACCCCAGGTAAGGCGATAATGCCCCTAAGACACGCCAAGAGGGTCCTATGAGGAAAAGAGAAAAGAAAACTTTGGAAAGTGCCAAAAACCTAATTCTAAACAGGTACAAAGTAAATGTTCAACAGACATTATTTCCTAAAACGTAAACTAAGATGACAGTTTTATATTATATATCGGAAAAATGAGTTGAAAAGTAGACATCTTGCCATGGTTTACGGGATGTTCAGGAACAAGCGGCAAGTCCGACATAAAGGTTAACAACGTTCACTGTAAAAAGGTCATCAAGACAAGTTATAAAAACAAAAATACTTAAATGTCAAAAAGATATCAGACTCAACACAGAGGAGTACATCAAGTGTCTTTAGCAGGTAGTGATTATTATGTGTGGGACACATTTGAGATCAATAACTCTCCCTGAACACCAAAGATGAACTGAAGGCAAGGACTATGGCAGCATTCCTCAACTTCAATAAGGAAACAATCTACAAAATTTGCAGGCAATTCCGAAGTCGTCTGGAGGCCGTGCTTGAAGCCAATAATGATTTCTTTGAATATGTTTATTCATTAGAATTTATAGATATTTTTGTCATTTTGTAAATATATCTGTTTAAATGAGATGCAAGTGTTATTTTAAGTTTTGCGCAATCTAGCAGATAATTTAACCATCGCTCCCTGTAATGACAGACAGTTTTTAAGAATATTATATATCAAATGTTTCTCTTTCAATGCATACATTTCTGTTTTCCTTTCTTTATGATTAATTTGCATTTATTGTATTTAAAAAAATTCTTTAATTCTTTTGACTTCATAACAGATAATAAATAATGAATGATTCCTCTGCTTATCTCTGAAAACCGTTTGATTAAAATCAATTAAGCTGAAAGTAATTGTTATTCATTTCTGTCGCTATTTGTTTTATTTTTTTTAGGTTATAGAAACCCGCCAGAAAGAATATAATGAAAACGAGGCAGAAGAAGCAGACGATGCCGACGAATCAAATGTTTATATGAAGAAAAAAGACGAGCGTTTTTGGATATGTTGCTTTACAATTGGCATCGAGGTGAATTGACGACAGAAGATATCCAAGAGGAAGTTGATACATTCATGTTTGAGGTAAATTTCAGAGATGAATTTAACAATATCATCGATATTAATTCACATTATTGAAAAAAATTGTTAAAATTAAAAAACATTTTTCTTAAAAAAAATTATTATTTCGTGTTTTATTTACATACATTTTATTAAAATTGAATTAAGATAATTTTATTAATTGAAAAGTATTGATTGAAAACCAAATCTTAAAAATGAGAATCCATATAACATTTAAAGTAATCAGTAGGTATTAATGCAGAAAATTCATTGATTCTAAATATCGTCTGAATGAAAGATATTGAATTTGGAAACGGAAAATGAAATTCTACATAACTCTTTATAGGGAAGATAATTATAATGAGAAAATCCAGTTTATATTCAATGAACAATTGTTGCACCTAGCAAGTCAGCGTTTTGTCTTTTATTTAAATGCAGGGACATGACACAACATCAGCAAGCATGATGTGGGCGCTTTACATGATTGTTTCTCATCCTGACGTCTACAGAAAAGTTAATCAGGAAATTGATGATGTATTTGGTAGGCAATTTTCTTTTGATAAATCCTAAAATTTGATTTTTCAATATTCTTTATCGATTATTATTAGATTTTATATTTCTATAAATTAAAAAGAAATCTCAAATAACATTAGGTACCTCTAATTAACTGAAAAACTAGGATAGCATGACAGTAAAGGGCTCCAAACTTAAAAACAAAGTTTTATCGTCAAAATGTTGTTATTAAGAGGAAAGATCAAAATATTTTTTAATTATTCTTTTTAATTTTTTAAATCTTTTCTAACATGTTCAAAATTTTGGTTAAATATCTTCTTTTTCTTTTTGTCAGCGAGTGACCAGCGTTTTACGATGATAAATATAATTTTATTGAAACACGCTTGGGCGATTATGTCTCGAAAGAGACATGATTGACTGGGCAGAAGATTTTCCTGCAGTAGGTTGCCATTGCTTTCTGCGGTAGACTGGTTGCCAGCCAGGGCTATAAAACCCAATCTGTCCTGTTATTTAAGCCATAACTGGAAGGAATAGCCGGATTAATACCTTTCCCTAGGGTATTTGCGCGTAAGTGAATGCAATGAATTCGGCTGGAATTCGAACTCGGCACCCCGATTTCTCGTTCCGAGCCGATATCCACTGCACCACAACGCATATCCAAGATATATCGATATTCTCAAAAACCCTTTATTTGAAATGTTGCATTCTGTATGCTTTTGAATTTTGAGAAATCTTTCTTCTAGACTAGTTTCTATCCAAGGCTCGAGAGCACCATCTATCCTGCTATTTAAACCATAGATTGGAGTAGATGAAATAGATTCATGCCTTTGTCAAAGGCTCTTGTCCAAATGTAAATGCAACAAACTAAGCTAGTAACTGAACTTGGATCGCTGAGTTCACTTCCTGTACTTATTACTGATACATTAGTCACACGTAAAAAATTGTTTATTATATTTATACGAAATCAAGAGACTGGCCCGAGGAATTGAAATTCGCACAGCTTTTTGCGTCGATAGCCTTAACACTACTCACACACCTTTAATGAGAATAATATCAAAAGTTTATTTGACAGGACTTTGTTTGATTTCAATAAAAATAAACATATTTCGACAATTAGCACCCTTTTTTCCAGGTGATTCCAACAGACTTGCTACACAGGAAGATCTGAAGAAATTGGATTACTTAGAAATGGCTTTGAAGGTAAGGGAATTCGATTTTGGTAAATTGTTAAAGAAGAATATTTCTTTGAACTCAGTCCATACTAAATAAAAAAATGTTTCTCTTTTCTTTTAATTATTTTTCTACAAAAACAAGATGTCAGTAAGCAATTTATGGTCACTTGTAGATGCACTTCAGCATTTCGTTGATTTTGTGCATGGAAAAACTCACTGCTGTAAAAAGCAAACGTAGAATAATGAAAAAAACTGATATATGTAACCTATACAGGGTATAATTTTACAAAATATAGCGAGAATACTGGGTGTCGTGTCATTCACACGTGACCGCTCTAACCTGCTGCATGAAATCTGACCAAATACACAAACAAGAGATTTCTATTTGGAAGTGTTTCATTCGCAAGCCGATAACTTTTCAATGCTAATTCTTTTTCTCTTTCTTTTTTATACATGTATACATTGGACGTGTTTTTAATGTGTATTCATCTCTTAGTTTTGCTTTAAATTTTAAGCAATAGAAAACAAACGCAAAAAGTTTGCTTTTCTGTGTTTTTCTATAAATACTTTCATAATAACTGTTCGGAGAAGCTCTTCACAATCCTACATAAACTTTTTGAATGTAAAAGCAGTAATAGACTGGCGTCGAGATCTCATCAATTTATAGTTGAGATGTAACCGTGAATTCTATGCTAGAAATTTCTTTTCTCCCAATTTTCTTTTTTTTTAAATTCCGTTCCAGCTCCATGATTTCCAGCCAACTTTAATCTGAAAAAAATTGAATGCAATGTCAATCACTATCTACTGTCCTCCTGATTATTCTTTCCTCTTCCTGCACATCATTAAGGTTTCTGTTCTTAATTCTTCCGCACCCTATCATCCCTTGTATCTTAGTGGCTTTATTACTTTGCATGGGGTGATGTGATGCCCATTTATAAAAACAATAACTTGGCAAACGAGATCCACGTGAAATTATTGAAAGAAATATTCGTCAGTTTTTAGGCATTTGTTTTTTGCTTGTTTTTTTAGATTAGGTTTAAAAGAAAAGTATATATATATATATATATATATATATATATATATATATATATATATATAAAAACAGTTGGGTTTGAAATCGAGAACTTCCAAATCTTATCCGAGAAAATTTAATTTCGTATGCGTGTGTTGCTGTTTTCTGAATGTTCATTTCATGGGTCCAAATG